>JAXCGZ010018882.1:0-27500 GCA_037179515.1 Halocaridina rubra
TAGGCCACTTTTGTTCCTTGTATATGTAAATGACCTACCAGAGTCTGTAAATTCATTCATGAATATGTTTGCAGATGATGCAAAGATTGTGAAGAAAGTAAAAAACGAGAACAATGGTAGAGAACTTCAGGAGGATCTAAATAATCTGCATGAGTGGTCAGAAAAGTGGCTAATGAAATTCAATACCTCAAAATGTAAGGTAATGAGAATGGGTACAAGTGCAAGAAGGCCCAAGCTTGACTACTCGGTGGCTGGAGTACAACTTCAAGAGACAGAAAATGAGAGAGATCTAGGAGTAAACATACTGGCAGATTTGTCTCCAGAAATACATATAAATGGCGTAGTAAGGGCAGCATATGCATTCTTATCAAACGTAAGGGTAGCCTTCAGGCACATGGACAAGGAAATGTTCAGAAATATTTATGTAACCTATGTGAGGCCAAAACTCGAATATGCAGCCCCCTTTTGGAATCCGCACTTGAAAAAGCACATAGCTAAGCTTGAAAAAGTTCAAAGACATGCCACGAAACTGGTGCCAGAAATACGCAATCTCGGTTATGATGAGAGGCTGAGGGAATTAGACTTGCCATCACTCGAAGCTAGAAGAGTAAGGGGGGATATGGTGACAGTCTTTAAATTCCTTCATGGTTATGATAGAGTGGATAGGGATCGATATTTCGATATGGCTGGCTCTAGAACTAGAGGTCATAGTTTGAAGCTTCGGAAGAAAACTTGTTTGCAGGATGTAAGGAAATACTTTTTCAGTGTAAGAGTAGTTGATAATTGGAATTCGCTAAGCGAGGAGGTAGTTAATGCTATCTCAATCCATAGTTTTAAGGACAGGTATGATAAGTATCACTAAGTCTAAAAATGGAACCGATCAGGAGATGGGAAGATACGAGCTTTGGGCTCTTTCCCGTAAACACAATTAGGTAATCACAATTAGGTAATCACATACATACATACATACATACATACATACATACATACATACATACATACATATATATATATATATATATATATATATATATATATATATATATATATATTATATATATATATATATATATATATATATATATATATATATATATATATATATATATATATATATATATATATATATATATATATATATATATATATATATATATATATATATATATATATATATATATATATATATATATATATATATATATATATATATATATATATATATATATATATATATATATATATATATATATATATATATACTGTATATCAATTTTCAACATTCCAGTCATCCAGATGCAAACCAAGCACAGTAGTAAAGGTAATCAATACTGTATAGTGTACTTTTAACTATTTTTATGTCTTAAATTAACAGCTTAGATTATTTTTCTATGTTTTAGAGTACCGTACAGTATTTAATTTCAGCATTGGAGGGGGACCCAGGTTCAGATTTAGGTGTTTTTTGACTTACATTGATATCCGGTTTAAGTCCTTTATTAGGAACGGAATCCTGAAGTAAAACGGGGACCCCCTGTGTGTTAATTCTGCGTACTTTATGTTTTATGTAGTAGTTTTTTTTTTTTTATGATTGTGACACCAGGACAGGCCAAAAAAAAATATAAAATAAAACAGCCCTCATCGGGCCTGGGCACGAAGAATATGTAAAGTAAAGAGAAACAGAGATGGAGAGTGTAATGACTTGTCAGATGTGAAGGGATAATATAAGATGTGTGATGAATATCCAAGAATATTCAGTGTAGCTGTAGGCATAGAAAGAGAACCGTTACTGAAAGAAGACTTAACATCGAACTGTCCTGGACAGACCTAGACTAAGTTCTATTATATATATATATATATATATATATATATATATATATATATATATATATATATATATATATATATATATATATATATATATATATATATATATATATATATATATATATATATATATATATATATATATATATATATATATATATATATATATATATATATATATATATATATATATATATATATATATATATATATATATATATATATATATATATATATATATATATATATATATATATATATATATATATATATATATATATAATGCATATATATGTGCAAGAATTGTTATAAGTTTTTAACAGGTGAGTATTTAGTGTAACTGTTCATAATATTGAAATAGATATAAGAGTAGGCAGGGCAGTGTGTACGAAAGGATTTCTATTTTTAACAATCTGGTTGTTGGGTACTCGTCTCTTGTTGGCAAGAGACTCTGCAGTGCACTATGGCTGACTATCCTCAATTTTGAAATGGAATATTGAGATTTATAAATTTGAGTGTATATATGTGCCATAACTTTGCTTTTTTCTTTTAAGTATTGTAACATATTAAGATTTGACTGTAATTACAGATTTTGAAAATAGATTTTGTTAAATATGTAACTGCAATTACCCTCACTAAGTTTGTAGTTGCCGAACTGATGAGAAAGTCAGATAATTTTAAAATGCTATTACAGTTTTACTCATATAGTTTTGAAATTATTCTTATTTATTGTTATGTCTCTATTTTATATGAAACTAAAGTGGTAATTTCTGTTTTTATGGGAGTAGGTGATATTTTTGACATGTACTTTTGAAATAGTAAAATGTTAGACTTTTCTGATTATAATGCTTGTGTTTGCTGTGCTGACATTTCATGTGAATCTATCTATAGCCCCGAGCAGCATCCTTAGGTATTTTTGCTCATCTTGCTTCTCATTATATTTGCTTTATAATTATATTTAAAGTACTTTATTCTTGAATATGAAATGTCTGAAAGTTGGTAATAACAATTGTTTATTGCTGATCTGCTTTATTTTCAGATCTGAGCTTGAGAAACTCCAAAAACAAAATGAGGAGAATTTGGCGAGTGCCTCTCTAGATATCACGAAATCGCAGCAGTCTCAGTTAGAAGCAGCCAGGAGCAGCTACCAGCGTACTATCAGTAGCAGGGATGCCATTATTGCTTCCCTGAAAGACGAACTTGATCAGATTCAATTATCACATCAGGAAGCTCTTGAGAAACTTCAGAGTGAACTGGAGGACTCGCACTCTCAGTTCCAGTCTCAGGTAAACTATTCTTAATGGCTGCTGGCTGCTATTATTACTATCAGTATTTATTCTCAATTCTGTATTTGCTGTTCACAGTCTCTATTATTGGCATATATATTTGTGCTGATATATGCCCTTATAAAATTTTCAGAAGTATATAACTTTGTCATTTTTGTGAAAACCTGGGATGGCTTGCTGCCAATGATATACTATCAAGAGACTTTTGAACAGGGCTGATTCTAAATACAGGTAGTGGGGTAAGGCGACTGAGACTGGGATTGGGAGAGGAGCCAAAAACTGTTTGTGACGGGGCCACACTACTTCTGTTTATGCCAGTTGAAGGGAGGTCTGGTGTAGCAAGGGTGTTGTTCACACCCATCCATAAAATCCATGAATATCCTCATAGTATACGGTTGGCTTTAGGGGGCGAGACTGCTGCAGTTGGAGAGAGCAGCTAAAGACACCTGCTGGATTACCATCAGTCTTTGGGTAATAATATTTGTTATTTTACTTACGATCCAATGGCGACTTCAAAACTTCAGATTGAACAGGAGTGCCAGCAGGTGCAGGAACAGCTGCTGAAATTGACTGTAGATCGTGAATTCCTTCAGGGGGAATTTGAAAGATTATCTTTGAGCAGTCTTCACCTTCTGCAGCAGTTCCAGGATGAAAGTACTAGTTCCCAGGCCAGTGACACCAATCAAAACAAATATGAAATTGAGAAACAGAAGCTAGAGGAGAAACTGAAAGCTTTGGAGTTAGATATCTTAGAGAAGGATAAAAGTATTGAAGATCTGGATGCTAAAGCAAGTGATTATTTGCTGCAAGTCAGTACTTTTAGTAATAGCCTCTTTGATAATGGAGGCATAAATAGTAACGATTGTGATATCGAAGGGTTATGCTTGCCTAATGATGAACAAAAAGAAGAAGTGCTGGAAATTCCCAGCAATGTAGATTATGGTATTAAAGGCTGGGAAGACTTCCCATCTGGCACAAGTGAAGAACCTTCTGAAATGTCCGTCTGCAATGCTGAACTTACAGATGTAATGAATGATACCAGTGTCTCTGACCCAAAGGAAGATCTAAGTCTTAATGTTGAAGTGAAAACTGTAATAAATCTTGTTATGGAAGAAATTCCTCCTGGAGAAACATTATCCAGTGAAAATCGAGAGATGTCAGTAGCATGCCTTAAAGCTATTCAGGCAACAAATCAGGTCATTGAGAATATCCAGGAGCAGATGGAAAAGAGTGAAAAATTATATGAATCTGTGGATACGCAGGCATCAGTACAAGTGGAGATACTAAAGCGAAGCGATAGTTATGCTAACGACACAATTATGAACAGAAATGAAAACGAGATCATAAATGTTGTTGAAGAAACGAGGGAAAGTGATGGAGGTATTGAGGCTTATAACTTACTTGAAACTAGTTGTGGTAATGTAGGAGTTCCAGCACATTTTGTATCAGATGATTTCCCAGTACCATTGAACAAAGAAATCAATGAGAATAATTCTGTGCCCGCAGGAATTACTGTGGGAAGTTCTGTGGAAGAAATAGGTATTCCAACTGATGGTACTTGCTCACCAGTTCGGGAGCAGATGGCTTCCTTATCAGTGTTAGTAGCTGAATTAAGAAGGGTGAAAGAGGATATGGGGAAATGTATGACAGTTAAAGAGCAATCTTTCCTTGATCTTGAGGATCAGCTTCAGGCTGCGAATTGTGAAGTTAATTCTCTTAGGGATTCAATGTCCTTGATGTCTAAGAGCCTTGAGGAAAAAGAGCAGAGATACCAAGCTCTTGAAGAGGAGAACGTGAAGAAGAAAATGGATATTGAAGTGAAAATGAAGGAAGTTCAGGAAGTCACAAATAAATGTTCTATGCTTTCAGATGAGAAAACGGATATCCTCCGTAAGATGGAAGTTCTCGAGATCATGATGACAGAGTATCGCACAGAAATCGAAATCTTAATTGCAGAGAAGACCAAAATGGAAGAACAAACTAAAGAACTTCTTTCGGCTAAAGCAGCAGCCTTAGCAGCTGAAGCAGAAATCGATTCTAGAACCAATGTAGA
This sequence comes from Halocaridina rubra, assembly GCA_037179515.1. NCBI lineage: Eukaryota > Metazoa > Arthropoda > Malacostraca > Decapoda > Atyidae > Halocaridina > Halocaridina rubra. The sequence continues at coordinate 5,164 of JAXCGZ010018882.1, forward strand.
AGAGAAAGAAAAAGAAATTGAAGAACTAGTTGAAAAAATTCAGAGTATGGAGAGGCATATGAAGGATTTGAATGACAAATTAAAAGTCACAAATAAACACTTGAAAGTTATGGCAAGGGAGCGTGAACATAAGCAGAAAGAGTGTGAAGTTCTGAAGCGCAAAGTTGAAATTGTTGAATTGAAAATGTGTGAACTGCAGGGAACTTTTGATATGCTTGTGAAGGCTGTCATGGTAGAGAGAGATGAACTCATCAAAGAGATGGAGGAAAAGAATGGCCAAATTGATGACATGCATATATCCTTAGCTCAGATTAAGGAAACACACGAACAGGAATTGAATAAAATTACACGAGAGAAAAGGGCAGCCGATGATGAACTTAATAAGTATAAAACAGGTGAGCTGAAAGCAATTACTGTAGTGGAAAAAGCAGAATTTGATGCTCTTCTTCTTGAAAAGGAAAGAATGACTAAAGAGTTGAGACAGAACAGTCAAGAAAAAGAAATTCTAGAGTCTAAAATTAAATCTATTCAAGAAGATATGAATGACTTTGTAACAACTCTCAAAGATGAAATGTCAAGATTGAAAGAAGAAACTGAGAAAACTAAACTTGAAAAAGTGTGTGTGGAGGAAACGTTTGCTTCTTTACAGGCAGAACATCTTGAAATAACATCTAAACACAAGTACATGGAAAAATCTTTCCTTGAAATAGAAAAATCTAACAAAGAAAAATCAGCTACTCTTGAAGTGTTGAAATTGCAGCTCGTAGATTTGCAGCAACAGCTGGAAGACCTAAATACAAAGAACTTTAATTTGAGCTCTGAACTGTATAGCAAAGAGGAAGAGTATCGTGAGGAATTATCAGCTAGGGAAGGAACAATTCAGGAATTGAATGTAACTCTTACCAATAATCAAAAGCAGTCTATGGAAAACTATAATGCTCTTCAGGAGGACATGACTGCATTACAGGTAAAATTTAAATCCTCCCTGGATGAAAACAAGAAACAGTTAAAAGATATGGAGGACAAGCTTAGACAGTCTCAAGAAGAGAAGAGAAAAGAAATAGTAGAACTCCAACACAAAGTGCAGGCTTTAATGGAGGAATTGAGAGAAGCAAAATCTGAACTTGTAGAATCACAAAGTACTTCATACCAGGAATGTGAATCTTCAGTTTCTCAGGATGCAGAATTGCAGTCATCATCTCTGGCTGTTGTTCCATCTCTTCCATTAGATACTGTTGGAGAATCATCATCAACTTCCAATTCTCTTCAGATAGAAGGAGAATGTAGAGAAGTTGAAAGTAAGACTCAGCTCATAGAAGCCTTAAAGAAAAGAGGCAGAGAGCTTGAGGATTTATTAGAAGCAAATGGCAAGATATTGGAGAAAAAAGAAGCCGAATTACAGAAAGTTATGGTAGACATACCCTTGTTAAATGGAAAGATCAAGGAGCTTACAGGTGAACTGGAGGAATTTAGGAATTTATCATCACTGAGTGAGAGCTATAATACTCAAGCAGAATTTGAAACTGCTATTGCACAGAAGGAAGAAAAAATAAGAGAACTTGAAGTAAAAGTGACAGATTTAGAACAGTGTGTAGTAAACAAAAATGGCTACATTTTGCAGCTAGAGGGCCGCTTAGATGAAAATCCTGATATGCAAAACAATGTTGAATTCCATTTAGAACAAATCCGAAAGCTAAGTATTGATATAACAGCATTAAGAAGTGAATTAGAAGAGACTCATGAAAGATGTGAAGCTTTGAAAAGCACTGTTGATGAACTTTCAAAAGATAAGGAAAACTTTGAACAAGAAAAAGCCAGAATTATTGAAGATTACGAAAGTAAGTTGCAAAGTGCAGATAGTAATTTGCAGGAGGTGTCTGCAGACCTCGAGGAAAAAAAAAACTCGGTTGAACGATTAGAATTTGAACTTAGAAACTGTAGAAGTAGTCATATAGAAGTGGTTGCTTGTCTAGAAAGCAATCATATAGATAGGGTAGCCGAGGTAGTTAAGCTTCATCAGTGTAAAGTAGATGAACTTAGAAATAATAATTTGACTAAAATTGCAGACTTGCATGAGCATATAGATGAATTATATAAAGAGAAAAAGGCACTCGAGAATAGACTCAGTACTTTGCAACATGATTTTGACATTAAAGTTGTGAAATCCAAGGAAGAAGTAATAGAGGAGAAAAATGCAATGCATATCGAAATAGAATTTCTTCAATCAAAGATTAAGATATTGGAAGAAGAAAAGGGAAATTCCAAAACTGAGACAGAAAAGAAGCAGATGACATCAGAAGAGATATGTGGGCCAGAGGTATCCGACCTTGAGAAAATCATACACGGTTTGGAGTCTCAGAAGAGCGATATGGAAAAGGAAATATTTCAGCTAAAATCTCTTCGAGATTTGCAGTCAAATATTATTTTTGACAGTGAGAAAAAAGTTTCTCTCTTAGGGGATGAAATTCTGATTGCTAATAAAGAAAATAATATTTTGAAAGATGAAACTAAAAGATTAAAAAGTAAACTTTGTGAGGAAGCAAATTTTAACCTCACAGAAGAGCAATTGTCATCAAAAGCCCATGATAAGTTTTATGAGAGAGTGAAAACATTACAATGTAAACTGGACGAGGCAGAGACTTATATTAAGGAACAAAAAGATATATATGACCTTAAGCTGAAAGAAGAACAAAATGATCATATTATGCAGCTTAAAGCTCTTAGAAAAGAGCTCACTGAAGAAGCTGATGCTATTGAGCTTAAAAGGAAACAGCTATCACTTGATTATGAAGATCAGCTGGCACTAATGGCTGCAGATTATCAGGATACCCTTAAAGAAACTATTAGACAGTATGAAACCCGTCTAGCTGAAGAAAAAGCAGAATTTGGGAGAGTTTTAGTTTCAAAAATTGATGACTATGAAAGGAAACTCTCACAGCATTCCAGAAATATTAGTGCTGCTGAGGCCAAGGTAAGCACTCTTCAAGCAGAGCTAGATGAAAAAGAAGGGATTGTTCAAGAGTTAGAGAAGCATCTTGATGAATTAACTCTTATGAAAGCTGGCCTTAGAGCACAAGTAGATGATTTAAAGCTGACAGTTTCAAAAGTAGGTGAGGTTGGGGAAAAATCATCCTTAGACGTATTGCATTCAGAATATGAATCTAGACTCAAGGAAATACAGGATCACTATGAAGGACAGTTAACTTTCCTCCGCTCATTTTTCCAAGGTGCTGACTTTGAGCTTCAACCGGATGGACTTAACGAGGTTCAACGTGAATGCTGCAGCTCTCCTTCATTGTGTTCAGAGTATTCCATTGAACTCTCTTGCCTTCGTCCTTACCTCCAAGGACATTCATCTCCAATAACAGAACTTATGGCTGATCACCGATGTCAATCTTCTGTTGGAAGTGATGTCGACCAAGGAGCAGATAATAATTTCCACCTTCTTGCTCGCTCAGCATCTGGAGTAAAGAGCAAAGATGATGCCAGGATTGTATCTGCTTTATGGCATAATGCCAGCTTACTAGCAAAATCTGTCCCTAATGGGTGCACATTGACCAAGTCTCCCTCGAAATCGGAAATAAAAGATAAAGTGCATGAGAAGTATGACCTCTCGCTGTGCAGTAGTAATCCAAAGCTACATAATATGGTGTTTACTAAAGAAGTGTTGCAAGGCAATCGTTTAGATACACCTACTCAGACTTTATTGTCAACAGCAAGTTCTACATCCTCTGTACTGATAACTGACTCTCACCCCACATCATCGATGGGGGCGCGGCCAAGGCCTCCACGTCGCAGTGCCTCAAAGCTTCGGTCTAGTCCCTCTGTTGACCCCTTTGCTGTCATCAGAACAGAAAGCTGTCCCGTTCCCACCAAAGGGGAAGGTCATCCTCAGCCCTCAGATCTAAACCGGGACAGCAGGCAGCCTAACAAGTATTGTACCAAAATAAAAGATTTTGTGTGTTGTGTAGCTCAGTAGAATGACTTTAGATGGGTGCATCGACCTAAGGACATCGGCCAACCCCTCCTTCCTATTTGTTAATGATGACCTATAGTGGCTAACTAATGATGCTGAATTAAGATTGAGGTACTTAATCGATGTATATGCTCTTTTACTGGTTTTCCAGTATTTTGCTCAGTACATTTAAGTACTGTATTATATTTTGTTGTTGTTGCAAAATGAGAAGGTGACTTGAAAAATAACATAATAGATTTTTAAGCAAGCCATTCTGTAGCATAGTGCTGTCTAGTCTGATTAGTAGGATGGTGTTGATTGACAGTTTAGGAATAATTTTTTTAGAATATTTAAAAAACATATTTAAAGCATTTAAAATTATTTATTTATAATTACAGCTTTTAACAGAACTTGTTTAATTAAAAAACTTTAGATGCATACATGTATAATGTGTGATTAACTAAAAACTTTATTGCTTCGACTAATATGGTATGAAAGCTGAGACAATTCATTTAGATAGTAGTGAATAATAAGCATTGTACCCTATAAGGTTGGAAAATTATTTGTTATATATTGGCGTTGCACTTGGGTTTAAACCTATTTTGCCTGATGGCATATTTAAGATTGGACTCTATAAAAGATCTTTTTTTACATTCCAGATCATAATGCTTAAAAAGTATTTTTTTATGTAAAGGCAATGTTTTACTCTTCCAGAATTTTAAGTAATGCAAGTTTATGTATTACTGGATTTTTTCTTTACTTTACTTGGTATAAACATAAAGAAATTTTCAGATCTTTTTCTTTAGTTGATGGAAAGTGAATTTATGAAGGTTTTGCAAGTTGCTGCTTGGGATCTTTGTGTCCTGAAGGGTCACCATGTAATGTACTTACTATTACTCTCAGGCAGAGGAGAAATTAACTGAAAAAAAATATATAATGTCAAGGCAAGCATTATGTCTCAGCAACTAATAACAGTGCCATGTGAGAAGTTTGCGGTATTTTTGAAGAGTAGATGTGTATCTCAGAAGTGACTATTTCTTTACTCACATATTTTCTTTTACTTCTAATTTTCTCATGATCTTTCAAATTTGCGTTCTTATTTTTCTTTCCTGAGGGGATATCTGTTCCTCTCTTGGCATTTTTTCATGTTTCTCAGGGTGGGTTCTCAAGAGTTTCATGTCAATATTGTGTAACTGACTATCTGCAAGCTCAGTCTTTGGTTAGAATTTCTGTGTTAGATTTGGTGTCATCTAATTTCGTGGTCTTGAAGATGGAATGGCCTTTGGCTGCCTTGATAATGCCTTTGTGGTGTCTTATCACTGTTCTGAGCATGGTTTGTGTGTATTGTAGTTTTAGGGGGACCTACTTTGCTTTCTGGTAGTGTTTTTGTCTTTGTTGTCTATATTTCATTAGCTATCCTACGTGTGCCCATATTACTTTGTCTTTTGAAGTGGAACTTGCTTCCTATTGCTGATAAAAGTCTTGAAAAGGAGAGACAGAGGAACTGCAGATTTTGTGGAATCAAATTGCACGATATTTGAGAGAAAAGAAGGATTATTCAGATTTATGTGATGGGTACAACAGTGTTAAATTACCAGATGAAAGCGCTCACTTGGAGACCAGGAGCTTATTAATGAATCCTCTTTGTGTGAGGGCTGTGAAACTCAGGCAGCATTACTAAAGAAGATAAATTTTGAGAATTTGAATCAGAAATATCCAGTTTAGGAGAGTATTTACTTAATAAATATGGCTTTATTTTGAAAGTAGAAGGCATCTGAGATGAAAAGCATGACTAAGAAAACTGTTGCATTCCATTTGTAAGCAACTCCTTTTGCTGATTTTTAGATGTGTTAAGACCCTCTAAGCTTCCATTCCCATTTCACTCATGCTTGATTATCATTTAGGAAGGATTCCAAACTGTGACTGTCTTTGTTTCCTCTTGGAATTTGTTGCATCCCAATAGAGTATTTGCTTCTTCCAATTAGACCTCCACTTCTAGAGGACTCGTAAGTAATAAGGGTTTATAGTGGTCATTTTTGTTCTCCTAACTTTGGTTCTTCAGCCTGGTGACCCTTTTGGTTGACGCCATAATGTTTCTGGTGTGGTCACTGTAATAGCTGCTTGCTTTACTTAAATTTTTTTTAACTGATGAGATTCACAAAGATTGCCAGCAAATGCTCAACCCAGATTCTGTAGACTTATGATTCTTTGAGATGTGGGTCTGTATTGTTAATAGATATATGGTTTCTTGTTTAATGAATTTAATGTTTTGCCATCATTTATAAAAATGTAGGTGGCATTCTCTTTTTGGTATTTGAAGATAATTTCTTTCCATACATTTGGTGTTGTTGTCATTGTTCCCTAAGCTACCCGGCTGAACAAGCCTAAGTCTCTAAGGAAGACCATTGCCAATCCTGGCTTTCCCACAGAGCTCTCAGGGAGTAGATATTGTGATGGTGGTTTATGTGGTTATGTGCAGTATTGTCTTCCATAATGCATTTACTGGATTGTTCTCAATATCTCTGGCTCGAAGGAGTCTTTTGAGAATTAACTACCAGAGAGTCATTTCTTGTTGTAGAAAAAATTATGTCACTGTGTATTATGTGTAATCAACTGGGTAACCAAAACCTTACTCAGTGTTCTTGTGTCCTATGAGGGGCAGGGTGTTGCAGCTCTGGTTGATGGACCCACATTGAAGATGCTGCCTCTCTAGGTCCACATTTTTGTGATCCTTCTTTGGCCTTGCCTCCTTCACTAATGAATTTTATATTGGTTATTTTAATTCTGTACTGCTGAGACAAGCAAATAAGAGAACTTTGAAGAATGTGATTTTTATCTGGGTCCTCGTGCAGCGCATCAGTACCCACCCATCTTTTCTCCTTGCATATACCACATTTTTTTCTGCTAAAGGAACAGATATTGAAGGCATTCTAATTAGCTGATGCTTTATCTAATGAATATTCAAATTTGAGGAATGAAGAGAAAAGATTTCTAGTTGCTTCAATGTAAGAAGATCTTTCTCCCTCTTTGAGTTCTTATAGCCGGAAAGTCTGTTCATCTCAGTGAAATTACGGTTGATACCTCAGTTATTGTTGTAATATACAGGAAACTTGGTATTTTATGTATCAGTGCCTACTTGCAAGGATAAACACATGATCAGCAATACAACCCTGAACATATTTGTTTGTTGCAAATATGCCTTTGTTTTGTTAAGAAGCTCAGTATTATGTAGTTTACCTTATTAAGCAAAACTGGCTGTATTAACTGGTGCTGATGATATTATGCATTGGCTAATTTAGAAAGGATTTAAGGTATTATGAATTCTCCTCTAAAGATGTGCTATTAAGCAGGATAATGGACTTCCTACTATTCATAGATGTTTTTTAAATAATTGAATAAGCATTTGAGTTTCTTATTACTGGAAAAGCCAAACTTGCCTCTTGTATTATATTATTAATATTATATAAGATTTTTGGTCATTGTTGTAGGTGATAGGACTACAAACTAATAAACAACTTAGTAGCATACTTGGATGTTGCTAGTTAATGCAATTATTTTGGTACTTTCCAGAGTAAAACGGTTCAGGACCTTAAGAAAGCTATGGAGGAAACTAATAATGAACTTGAAGCGTCACAGACAAGACTTGAGGACCTGGAGGAAAAACTTGGGCAGGCCACGACCTCCTCCGAGAGCCTCACGCCGCAAATAGAAACACTTACAAATGAAAAGCAACAGCTTGTGAAGATGATTGAAGACTTTAAAAAAGAAAAAGAAGACACTAACAAAAAAATAGCCATGTTGGAATTTAATAATGAACACAATAAGAACAAAGTAAGGTTTAGTAGCATAGAATCACTGGGTATTGTCATCAGGCAAAATATATTAATTATAATTTACTGTTTGATGATGGCTTATTGAGTTGGGATGTATAGTATTAAAACATCTTTGGTTCTTCATACAGTACCATGTATGAATAGGATTGTAGTGTCTGTCTTCATGACTTCTGCCATTATGGTATGTGTGATATGGTTTTGACATCTCTTCTTTATAAGTACTGTAATTAGTTGCCCTTATTTTGATCGGGGTAATGGAAACAACATCCATCTTGTCATAACTTATTGATGTAGATGGGATACTATAGCTGCATTTGAAATAAGTAGAACAGTGTTTGGGGGCAGGGGGTAGAAATAATTCTAACCTTATATAAGGCACAGGACAACTGTCTGGAAGTACTTCTGTCCCAGAATATTGTTGTATGCTGCAGAACATATTGTAAGAAAGTGATAGATGTGTAGTATTGATGAACTTTACTTCGTTCTTTTTATACAGTTAGAAGTACCCTTATGACTTCAGTAGAATTAGATGTCATGTTTGGTATTTAGGTTATAGCCACCCTGCTGACAATTAAGGAAGTAGGCAATATGTATTAAAGAAAATATATATATATATATATATATATATATATATATATATATATATATATATATATATATATATATATATATATATATATATATATATATATATATACACAGTGTTCCCCCCTTATCACGGTAGTTCAGTTCCGGGACCCGGCGCGAGACAGGAAAACCGCGAAGTAGGATCAGCCTTAAATTTTTTATTTTTTTATTTTTTTTTATTTTTTTTATTTTTTTTATTTTATTTTTTAAGATGAATATGACACCAGGACAGGCCAAAAATCCTAAAATAAAACGGCCTTTATCAGGCTGTAAAGAGAAACAGAGATGGAGAGTGTAATGACCTGTCAGATGTGAAGGGATTATAAAAGATGTGTAATGAATATCCAGCTCTCTGCTGGGTTTACTATACCTCTGCAGTACTTTCATGATGTCTATTCTAAAAATTCTCCTTAGATCTTATTATTATTATTATTATTGGCCACAATAATTTTCCTTTGATGATGATTGGGGAGATCATTATTATTATTATTATTATTATTATTATTATCATCATCATCATTATTATTACGAATTCGTAATTAAACCATTAGTTTTACTATAAATAATGTAGTTTTGGTTGAATGAACAAGAGTTACTTATAGATTCTCTCTCTCTCTCTCTCTCTGCCCCACAGTGAGAGATGTTTTACCACGAGGTCAGAATTTAATACAGATCTGCTCATTTTTACTTAATGATGACAACCTTGATGTTATTCTTGCTCGTTATCCTCACTTTGGTGGCCATTAATTATATTGAATTATACATATATTTTCTGTATGTTGCTGTATAATTCTGTTTGTGTATTCTGTGTTTCTCTGAGCTTTACTTTTGTATATAATGTCCTCTGTGCTGCCATACTGTGAGTTGTGTGTTAGTATGCAGCGATGTTTTATCAGTGTGTACACCTCCCTGTAAACTATGTTCTATTCTTGGTTTTGTATCCATTTGAAGCATTATTTGTACGAATTCATGTAATGTCTGACGCCTTGGCGCAATAAATTAATAAAATAAAATAATCTCTCTCTCTCTCTCTCTCTCTCTCTCTCTCTCTCTCTCTCTCTCTCTCTCTCTCTCTCTCTCTCTCTCTCTCTCTCTCTCTCTCTCTCTCTCTCTCTCTCTCTCTCTCTCTCCAACATTCTATTCTACCCAACCCCCCACACACTCTTTGTCCCAGCCAACTAGGGAAGGGCACTTTACACAGTTATTAAAAGTAAATAAACCAACAGATGTACAAACAATGATGAGACCTTAATAATAATAATAATAATGATGATGATGATGATGATGATAATAATCTCCACAATCATCATCACAGGAAAATTATTGTGCCAATAATAATAATAATAATAAGATCTAAGCAGAATTATTGGAATAGACATCATGAAAGTAATGCAGAGGTATATTAAAACCTAGCAGAGAGCTGGATATTCATTACACATCTTTTATAATCCCTTCACATCTGACAGGTCATTACACTCTCCATCTCTGTTTCTCTTTACAACTTGATAAAGTCTGTTTTATTTTATCATATTTTGGCCCATCCTGGTGTCACAATAATCTTAATTTTTTTTTATTTTCTATATTTATTTAAAAAAAAAAAAAAAACGATACAGTGAGAACGCAAACCAAGAAACGCGAATAACCGGGGGAACACTGTATATATATATATATATATATATATATATATATATATATATATATATATATATATATATATATATATATATATATATATATATATATATATATATATACAGTAGGCCCATAGCTTACAAGATTTTAAATTGTATGAGGTAAAATTTTAATACAGTAATCTAATCGTGATTTCAAGTATACAGGAAAGTAAGAATCTTATTCATTCAACGTACATAAGCACGTATAAATAAAAATCTGAAATGTATTTGGTTTTTGAATAATAAACAGTATTAGGGAATCAGTTGACCAATTAGGATAAGGGACCACTGTGTGTGAATGTGTGCGTGCATATAAGTTTTTATATTTTTAACATACATATATCTGTTATTTTTTAATTTATTGTTTCTGCATTGCATATTTAGCCTGGATTCTCTAATGATGTTAGTATACATTATATCTTTTTAAGATACTGAATAGTGATATATGTTTAAATTCTGGACTCCTATTTTCTTAGGTTGTAAATATGGAGCTATCAAATAAAGATCTTCATGAAAAAATTGAGTCCCTGAATAAGGAAAAGGAGGAGCTATTAAACCAAATAAAGGAGGGATCCCAGGGGTATGAAGAAACATTGCTGAAAGAAAAAGAGGAGTTGGAAGAGAAGCTAACTAAAGAAAAAGGAGAGCTGGTAGAGAAGTATGAAATGGAAGCCAAATATTTTAGGGACCAATTGGAGGGACTCACTGACATTAAGTAAGTATGAGCTGTTTTACTTATTTCATGTTGCAAACTCTTTTGTGTACTTGTAGGTCTTTTACGAAATATTTCATATGCATCTTAAGCATTTGTTTGTTATGATTTCTACATAAGGAATATATGTAAACTTTGGTAAAAGTTGGTTACTCCTTTATCATGGTTTTGTATCTTACTTGGGAACTTCTTTAAATCATTTGCTTGAATTTCTCCATGTTGGTATTTGAAAGTTTGGGAAGAGTAATATAGCTCTGCCTTTTCTGTATAGTTTCTATTCTTTTTTTATTTCAGTATTTTCAATAAAATGATTGATTGTTATATTCACTAAGTTACTTCTCATTTCTAAAACTTCACTGAAACTGTATATTTATGGGTTTCATTACTTAAGCTTGTATGTTTCTTCAGTATTTTTCTTGTAATTTCTGTATGTTCCGAGACTTTTATACATTGGACAGTTCAATAAGTTTAGATACAGGTAATAAAAAGTTACTACTGGTAAGTGCATCATAAGAATGGAAAGATGAATTTGATTAAATATATCATTAGTTCCCTAAAGATCTTTAGATGAGCTGTATTCAACTTTATCCATATTAAGCTTTTAATATAAAGAATGTCCTATGCATTGTGCAGTAATATTCACATATATGCGGCAAGAACAATTAATTTTACATTTTGGCGTCCTCTTGCCTTGCATAAAATTTAACTATATATCATTACCCAGTCTGACAACACTTTTCTTGGTGTTTTTTAGTGCCACACTTTAAGTATATTGCATTTCTATTGTAATAATAGGCAACTGATACCCTTGGTGAGATCTACAATTTTTTGTTCAGATTATTTTCCAAGTATTCAAAGTTAATTACTTTACTTACTATGTTATATGGATGGAAGGAGATCTTTTTTCTATTTCCAGAAGCATTAGACAGTCACTGAACCTTATAATACCAGGAGAGAGGGCATTAGTGTGTGTTGTGATTATCAGAATGATAATAGTTATTATCATATATGGTATAGCTCTTGCTTTCATTTGTATATTGATTGTGCAAGCACAGTGTAAATCCATGTACAGTACACAGAGAGAGAGTGAGAAATTTGTTTTTCTTCCATTCTTTACTTTGATATTCTGACTAATATCCAGATACTGCTTCTATGTTTTTGTTATTACCAAAAATTAATAATGGGCTCTTTGGGATTAAATTCATATTTGTGTTGCACTTGACAAATCAATGGCAAATATTCAATAAGAGTACCACACTTTTCTTTATATATCACTTGGGGATGTTTTGACATTGGCTGTTTTCCCTTTACCAGATTAGGCTTTGAGAAGCAGATAAGACAGATTGAAGAAAATAATGCAGAAATGCATAGAAAAATTGGAGGTGTACAGGAAGAGAGAGACAAAGCAAGACATGAGTCTTCTCTGTTACAAAAACAGAAAGAAGAATTAAAGAAAAAATATGATAACTTAACAGTGGTCAGAAATGATCTGGATGAAGAAGTGACTGAGCTGAAAGGGACTATTGCTACCCTTGAGGAAAAATTAGAGACAGAGGAAAATGAAGTTCAGACGCTGAAAGAGACCATCAATACTCTTAATAACAATGTTCTTAACCTCCAGAAACAGGTAGAGGGATTAAACGAAACGAATAATAAACTCGCTACCGAGTTACAAACCGAGAGTGAAACACGAACTGATATCCAAGAACAATTTTTGAAACTTACGCAGATGAATAAACTGCTCGAAGAAGTTCGTATTGGAGACAGTGCAATAATAAGTAAACTAAAGTCAGAGAAAGAGGAAATAGGGGCCAACCTCCAGTCTGTAATTGATGAGAAAAATTCTGCTGTAAAACTGTGTCAGGAACAAAAATCACAAATTTTGCAGTTGGAATGCAATAAGAGAACTCTTTCAGAAAAACCCAGTGTCTCAACAGAGAGCGCTAATTTGATAGATTCTGGTTCGAATCAGACGTTAGAGCGTACACAATTAGTAAATGAAACTCATAAAGAGAGACATGAAGTACCAGATGACGAAACTCTGACATTAAAACAGTTAGTGAAAGACTTGCAAGAAAGATTAAGGTGAGTGGAATGGTGGTTAGTGATATAGTTCCTTTATTAATGACTATTGGGACATGCTAAATACCAATTCAGTGAGGCAGATAATATATACAATAAGAAGGTAGTTGTATATATTAATGATAATGACATACAAACCTATATTCTTTATTTCTGACATCAATCCAACATCTCCTTCCTAAAATCATTCAATAATATACTGTACTTATTTTGCATGAATGTCGTTTAATACCATTTTTATTGTTTTTAGAAAAGTTGTATAGTCCCCATATAAAGCATTGGAAGACTCCTAATTCGATATAACTTGTGTGACATTGTAGATACGAAAAATTATTTTCTTGAGTATGCAAGTTTGTTACTTAATTACGCTTTCCTATATGTGATACATATATATTTTATTTTTGTATACTGGAATCTGCTATGTCTAGAAAACAGTAGTTTCGGTATTACTTGGGTATAAATATAATAATTTTTTTTGCAGACTTGAAGTTCATATCACTCTTATGTACGAGAGGTTTATAGATGATATTCACATTAAACCATGCGTCAGAATTGTTTTCTTTTCATTAGTCTTCATGTTAATATTCCAGCTTACAAGAAATTTTGTTAGGGCATTTTACAATACCTCCGGATGTTATATATATATATATATATATATATATATATATATATATATATATATATATATATATATATATATATATATATATATATATATATATATATATATAGAGAGAGATACACACAGTAACCCTCGCTATATCGCGGCTCACCTATCGCGGATTCACTGTATCGCGTTTTTTTTCTTTTCTGGGTATATGCGAAAATATTAAAATTTTAAGAAATAAAAATTTTCAGTATTTTCATTATTTTATTGAATTTTTTTTTTTCATTATTTTATTGATAAAAAAATGTATTTCCCAGCCTAAGAATAATAAAACAGTAAGAAATAGCTAAAAAAACATAAATTTGAACATGTAACTCTGCACCATAGAAAGTACGATACTGGTATCAGCGTTTCTGAAAAAGCAAAGGGTCGCACCTACGTGAGCTAGCATATATTAAAATTTCCGGTAGTTTCATGATTTTATTGATAAAAAAACGTATTTCTTAGTCTAAGAATAATAAAACAGTAAAAAATAGTAAAAAACATAAATACCCACAGTCTTGTACCATGTAATATACGATACCGGTATCAGCGTTTCGGAAAATGAAAAGGGTCTCATCTATGTGAGCTAGTACGTATTGAAATTTTCATTATTTTATTGATAAAACAAGTATTTCCTAGCCTAAAACAAAAAAACAGTAAAAAAGAGTAAAAAACATAAATTTAAACATTTAATTCACAGTATTGCACCATGTGAAATACTATCCGATAGCGTACAATGTATTGGCGTCTTGGAAAACGCAAAAGCTCGCACCAAAGTGAGATAGTTCATGAAATGCTATTGGATGAAAGGGTGGGAGACGACGAATCACATAATTGTTTTTCTGTATGTTCTGTATCATTGGGTCTGATTTGCTTTTTGATTGAAGCTTGGTTCTCCCACCATCTTCCATTGTCTCGCCCCACTCGTTCAGTCTAATTCGCATGTGTGCCATTCGCGTTGTGCTTATTAATACGTTGTGCTTGTGATTTTTTTTTACTCACGTATTTCAACCTTTGCAATGCCTCCTAAATGTCCTTCATCTTCTAAGGCTTCTGGTAGTGAGCCTAAGCGGCAAAGGAAGATGTTAACCATAACGGATAAGGTGAAACTGTTAGATATGCTGAAAGAAGGAAGGTTTGCAGATGTCGGCCACAGGGGAGGGTTTATACAGTAAACGTAAAAATAATTGTAAAATACTTATGTATATGAGTATGTCAAGTCATTACCACCTCATTCACGGTAAGTTTACCTATCACTTTCCTATAAATTTACGCTTGCATGCTGTTATTTATAAAGGAAAGGGTGGTTTTTTAACAGTGCAGGGAAGGTTTATACAGTAATCGTAAAAATAATTGTAAAATACCTATGTACATGAGTATGTCATGTCATTACCACCTCATTCACGGTAAGTTTACCTATCACTTTCATATAAATTTACGATTGCATGCTGTTATTTATGAAGTAAAAGGTGGTTTGTTAACAGTACAAGGAGGGTTTATACAGTAAACGTAAAAATAAATGTAAAATACCTATGTACATATAGGGTGATCCTACTTCGCGGAAATTCACCTATCGCGGTCGGTCCTGGAACCTAACCTCCGCGATAAACGAGGGATCTCTCTCTCTCTCTCTCTCTCTCTCTCTCTCTCTCTCTCTCTCTCTCTCTCTCTCTCTCTCTCTCTCTCTCTCTCTCTCTCTCTCTCTCTCTCTCTCTCTCTCTCTCTCTCTCTATATATATATATATATATATATATATATATATATATATATATATATATATATATATATATATATATATATATATATATATATATATATATATATATATATATATATATACAGTGATCCCTCGTTTATCGCGGGGGTTAGGTTCCGGAACCGACCGCGATAGGTGAATTTCCGCGAAGTAGGATCACCCTATATGTACATAGGTATTTTACAATTATTTTTACGTTTACTGTATAAACCCTCCCTGCACTGTTAAAAAACCACCCTTTACTTTATAAATAAGAGCATGCAACGTAAATTTATATGAACGTGATAGGTAAACTTACCGTGAATGAGGTGGTAATGATGTTTGTAGACTCCAGAGGAAATTATTCCGCAGCCAATAACAGCTTTACGGCTGCTTTTTGCGAGCAAAGAACATGGTAATGGGGACTTGCTGTCGCTGTTTCTTCTTTTGTTGGAAGATGGTCTTGTAAGGAATCATGGCATCGTCAAGAAGATTGCAAAAGGTCACCGAACGAACCATATTATCGTCATGTACTTGCGAGAGTTGTTGGACTGCTTTCACATATTCATACATGGCTGCCAAACGTTCGAGTGTAAGGCCAGGTTCTTCAATTTCTTCGTGCGTTTCCTCAAGTTCTTCTTCTTCCTCTTTTTTGCTCGCTGATTTTGTCATTTCTTCCAAGTCTTCATCAGTCAAAGGCTGCGAGTGGCAATCAATCAGTTCATTCACATCTTCGGGAGCCATATCTTTAAAGCCTTCTCCTCCTAGCAATGCAGCCATCTTCAATGCTTTCGCAACTGCAGAGTTATGGACTTTGTCAGGAGCCAATCTCTTGTAGTCATGGATGACTTCGCGCCACAACTACTTCCATCTGGATTGATTGTGGCTGGCTTCATGTCTTTGATTGCATTCTGAATATTTTGAAGGCATGTAGCAATCGTGTAATTACGCCAGTACGTTTTCATTGAGAATTCTTTGTCCGAATCCATGGCTTCAACCAGGTTCGCCAGGGCATTTCGTGTGTAGAGGGCCTTGAACGCACGAATAACGCTTTGATCCATAGGCTGAATTAGTGATGTCGTATTCGGTGGCAGGAACTCTACTTGAACACCGTTATATTCGAGATTAGTTGCGTGGCCACCAGCATTATCCATCAAAAGAAGGACTTTAAATTCAAGGCCTTTTTCCGCAAGATAAATTTTAACCTGAGGGATAAAGCATTGGTGAAACCAGTCCGATGTGAGGCTTTTCGTGATCCAGGCCTTAGGGTTATGCATCTAGTACACTGGCAGCAGATTCTTGTTTTTATTCTGCAAAGCCCTAGGGTTCTTTGCCTTGTAGATAAACCCGGGCTTTAACATGAAGCCCACAGCATTTCCGCACATGATGAGGGTAATGTGATCTTTGTGCACTTCAAATCCCGGTGCTTAAGCTTCTTCCTTGAAGAAAAAAGTGCGAGACGGCATTCTCTTCCAAAATAACCCAGTCTCATCCATGTTGAAGACTTGCTCAGGAGCATATTCCCCTTCGGCGATAATTTTCTTGAAGTCGTTGTTCACGTAATCTTCTGCTGCAGCTGTATCTGCAGAGGCAGCTTCACCATAAACCGAAACGCTTTTTAGGCCATAGTGTTTTTGAAATTTGGCGAACCATCCCTGGCTTGCCACGCACGATTGTATCCTCGGTGGAGAATCGCTGGAGGGTCCTGGTTGTGGGTTGTCGATATCTTCTTCCTGGTTGTGGGTCGTCGATATCTTCTTCTCTCCCCTCCTCCTCTCCACTGTCGTCGTCGGGTTCGTTTGCAGCGAATGTCTCGTACAGCTTCTTCGCCTTTGTTTGTATGATATTGCTGTCAATGCTGATGTTCTTCTCTCTGCAATCAGCAATCCACAGGGCAAAAGCAGATTCCATCCACACTATTATCTTATTGCGGGATGTTACGACCCTCTTCGCTGATTTATTAAAAGAAATAGTCGCCGTTTTCCTGATATTTGCCTTGTCCTTTTTGATGTAGTGAACAGTAGATTCATTGAGGCCAAAATAGCGGCCGACATCCGCAAACCTTTTTCCTTCTTTCCGCATATCTAACAGTTTCACCTTATCCGTTATGGTTAACATCTTCCTTTGCCGCTTAGGCTCACTATCAGAAGCCTTAGAAGATGAAGGATGCTTCGGAGGCATTGCAGAGGTTGAAATACGCGAGTAAAAGAATCACAAGCAAATCGTATTAATAAGCACAACATGAACGGCGCACACTTGAGTTAGACTGAACGAGTGAGGCGAGACAATGGAAGATGGTGGGAGAACCAAACTTCAATCAAAAAGCCAATCAGACCCCATGATACAGAACATACAGAAAAACAATTCTGTGATTCGTCATCTCCCACCCTTTCATCCAATAGCATTTCATGAACTATCTCACTTTGGTGCGAGCCTTTGCGTTTTCCAAGACGCCAATACAATGTACGCTATCGGACAGTATTTTACATGGTGCAATACTGCGAGCTATATGTTTAAATTTATGTTTTTTTTATTATTTATTACTCTTTTATTACTCTTAGGCTAGGAAATACTTGTTTTATCAATAAAATAATGAAAATTTCAATACGTAGTAGCTCAAGTAGGTGCGACTCTTTTCGTTTTCCGAAACACTGATACCGGTATCATATTTTACATGGTGCAATGCTGTTAGTATTTATGTTTTTTACTATTTTTTACTGTTTTATTATTCTTAGGCTAAGAAATACGTTTTTTTTATCAATAAAATCATGAAACTACTGGAAATTTTAATATATGCTAGCTCACGTAGATGCGACCCTTTGCGTTTCCCGAAACGCTGATACCGGTTGCATATTGTACATGGTGCAGAGTTACATGTTCAAATTTATGTTTTTTTTACTATTTCTTACTGTTTTATTATGTGTAGGCTGGGAAATACATTTTTTTATCAATAAAATAATGAAAAAAAAAAATTTCAATAAAATAATGAAAATACTGAAAAATTTTATTTCTTAAAATTTTAAGATTTTCGCATATACCCTAAAAAAAAAAAAATCGCCAAAAAAACCCGCGATACAGTGAATCCGCGATAGGTGAACCGCGATATAGCGAGGGAACACTGTATATAAGTGTTACCCTAGTTATTCGCGCTTCTTGGTTCGCTTTCTCACTCTATCGCGTTTTTTGGGGGGATAAATTATTATTTTATTTCATGGGTATATGCAAAAATATTAAAATATTAAAAAAAAAAAAATTTCTCAGTATTTTCATTTTTTTTATTGAAAAAAAATATTTCATTATCTAATTGATAACAAAAAATTATTTCCCAGCCTACGAATAATAAAACAGTAAAAAATAGTAATAAACATAAATGTAGATAGATAGATATGTTTATTGACCATCTCTTTTGAAAAGTACAGTATAATCATTACAAAAGGAATATATGGTCCAAATTACAATGAATAAATACAATAGATTTTGTACAATCATCAAATAAGTAGATGAATTTTAAATTAATATACATTGTACTAATAACTGAATGATATACGTACGTACAGTATTGCATCATACGAAATAGTGTTCGATAGCGTATAATGTATTGGGGTTGCAGCTACGTGAGCTAGCATATATATTTATATTTCCAGTAGTTTCATGATTTTATTGATAAAAAAAACGTATTTCTCAGCCTAAGAATAATATAACAGTAAAAAATGGTAAAAAACATAAATACTAACAATATTTCAACATGTAAAATACGATACCGCTATCAGCGTTTCGGACAAAGGCTTCCACCATCTTCCATTGTCTCGCTTCACTCGTGTGCGCCATTCATGTTGTGCTTATTATTATTAATATGTTTTGCTTGTGATTTTTTTACTCGCATATTTTAACCTTTGCAATGCCTCCCAAGCATCCCTCATCTTCTAAGGCTTCTTGTAGTGAGCCTAAGCGGCAAAGGAAAATGTTAACCATTGTAGATAAAGTGAAACTCTTAGATATGTTGAAAGAAGGAAAAAAGTTTGTGGATGTCGGCCGCTATTTTACGTAAACGTAAAAATTATTTTAAAATATGGAACCTATGTATGTCAAGTCATCATCACCTCATTCATGGTAAATTTTCCTATCACTTTCATAAAAAAATTACGTTGCTTGCTGTTCTTCATAATGTAAAGGGTGTTTTTTTAACAGTACAGGGAGGGTTTATACAGTGTAAACGTAAAAATACATTAAAATATCTATGTACATATAGGCTGATCCTACTCCGCGGATTTCCGGGTTCGCGCCGGGTCCCGGAACCGAACTACCGCGATAAGTGAGGCAACACTGTATATATATATATATATATATATATATATATATATATATATATATATATATATATATATATATATATATATATATATATACACACACAGTGTTCCCCCGGTTATTCGCGTTTTTGGTTCGCGTTCTCACTGTATCGCAGTTTTTTTTTGGCAAATTTTTTTTTTTTTTTTTTTATGATTATTGTGACATTAGGATGGGCCAAAAAATTATAAAATAAAACAGACTTTATCAGGTTGTAAAGAGAAACAGAGATGGAGAGTGTAATGACCTGTCAGATGTGAAGGGATTATAATAGATGTGTAATGAATATCCACCTCTCTGCTGGGTTTTAATATACCTCTGCATTACTTTCATGATGTCTATTCCAATAATTCTGCTTAGATCTTATTATTATTATTATTATTATTATTATCATTGGCAACAATAATTTTCCTTTGATGATGATTGTGGAGATTATCATCATCATTATTATTATTATTATTATTATTATTATTATTATTATTATTATTAAGGGCTCATCACTGTTTGTACATCTGTTGGTTTATTTACTTTTAATAACTGTGTAAAGTGCCCCTCCCTAGTTGGCTGGGACAAAGAGAATGTGGGGGGGGGGTAGAATAGAATGTTGGAGAGAGAGAGAGAGAGAGAGAGAGAGAGAGAGAGAGAGAGAGAGAGAGAGAGAGAGAGAGAGAGAGAGAGAGAGAGAGAGAGAGAGAGAGAGAGAGAGAGAGAGAGAATCTTTAAGTAACTCTTGTTCACTCAACCAAAACTACATTATTTGTAGTAAAAATAATGGTTTAATTACGAATTCGTAGTAATAATGATAATAATAATAATAATAATAATAATAACGATACTAATAATAATAATAATCTCCCCAATCATCATCAAAGGAAAATTATTGTTGCCAATAATAATAATAATAATAATAATAATAATAAGATCTAAGGGGAATTTTTAGAATAGCCATCATGAAAGTAATGCAGAGGTGTAGTAAACCCAGCAGATAGCTGGGTATTCATTACACATCTTTTATAATCCCTTCACATCTGACAGGTCATTACACTCTCCATCTCTGTTTCTCTTTACAGCCTGATAAAGGCCATTTTATTTTATCATTTTTGGCCTGTCCTGGTGTCACAATATATATATATATATATATATATATATATATATATATATATATATATATATATATATATATATATATATATATATATATATATATATATATATATATATATATATATATATATATTTTTTTTTTATAAGGCTGATCCTACTTCCCGGTTTTTCTGTCTCGCGCCGGGTCCTGGAACCGAACTACCGTGATAAGGGGGGGAACACTATACATATATATATATATATATATATATATATATATATATATATATATATATATATATATATATATATATATATATATATATATATATATATATATATATATATATATATATATATATATATACAGTGTTACCTCGGTTATTCGCGCTTCTTGGTTCGCGTTCTCACTCTATCGCTGTTTTTTTTTGGATAAATGATTATTTTATTTTATGGGTATACGCAAAAATATTAAAATATTGAAATTTTTTTTTTCAGTATTTTCATTGTTTTTAGTGAAATTTACGTTGCGTGCTGTTATTTATAATGTAAAGGGTGATTACCTAATTGTGATTACCTAATTGTGTTTACGGGAAAGAGCCCAAAGCTCGTATCTTCCCGTCTCCTGATCAGTTCCATTTTATACTTAGTCATACTTATCATACCTGTCCTTAAAACTATGGATTGAGATAGCATTAACTACCTCCTCGCTTAGCGAATTCCAATTATCAACTACTCTTACACTGAAAAAGTATTTCCTTACATCCTGCAAAGAAGTTTTCTTACGAAGCTTCAAACTATGACCTCTAGTTCTAGAGCCAGCCATATCAAAATATCAATCCCTATCCACTCTATCATAACCATGAAGGAATTTAAAGACTGTCACCATATCCCCCCTCATTCTTCTAGCTTCGAGTGATGGTAAGTCTAATTCCCTCAGCCTCTCATCATAACTGAGATTGCGTATTTCTGGCACCAGTTTCGTGGCATGTCTTTGAACTTTTTCAAGCTTAGCTATGTGCTTTTTCAAGTGCGGATTCCAAAAGGGGGCTGCATATTCGAGTTTTGGCCTCACATAGGTTACATAAATATTTCTGAACATTTCCTTGTCCATGTGCCTGAAGGCTACCCTTACATTTTTTTAACAGTGTAGGGAGGGTTTATACAGTTCGTAAACGAAAAAATAATTGTAAATGAGTATGTGTGTCACGTCATCATCAACTCATTCATCGTAATTTTATCTATCACTTTCATAAAAATTTACGTTGCTTGCTGTTATTTATAATGTAAAGGGTCTTTTTTTAACAGTGCAGGGAGAGTTTATACAGTACGTAAACGAAAAAATAATTTAAATGAGTATGTATGTCACGTCATTATCACCTCATTCACCGTAATTTTATCTATCACTTTCATAAAAATTTACGTTGCTTGCTGTTATTTATAATGTAAAGGGTGTTTTTTTAACAGTGCAGGGAGGGTTTATACAGTACGTAAACGAAAAAATAATTGTAAATGAGTATGTATGTCACGTCATTATCACCTCATTTTCCGTAATTTTATCTATCACTTTCATAAGAATTTACGTTGCTTGCTGTTATTTACATTGTAAAGGGTCTTTTTTTTAACAATGCAGGGAGGGT
>JAXCGZ010018882.1:30000-90000 GCA_037179515.1 Halocaridina rubra
GCATTTATGGTTTGTTACATTTTTTATTCAAACGTTGGTAATAGCTGCTTCGTCTAATGGTATTCTTTCATTCCTCTCCCTTTTAGGTATTGGCATGTCTTTTCTAATTTATTAAAGGATTTTGTTGCAGTACTGTTTATCTCTTTTTAAGAAAGTTTTTTCTACTAATTGCATGCTTACTTTTCAACTTAACTTGATGTTATCATCAGGAGTTTAGATTGTAAGGCTCTGATGTTCTGTCCTTCTTTGTGTTCCCTGGGGAATACAGGGGCAGTGTTCCTGTCCCACCTCAGGGGAAAGAAAGAAGAAAATACTGTACTTGATTCTGTCAAACTTAACCTTATGATGTTTTGCACCTTTCCTTCATATCTTTCTCATTGTTTCCCTTCAAATGTCTTATGAATAATGATTACTCGGCAATAAGGTATTAATATGTCGTTTTATGTAAACTGCTTTAGTGATATGGTCATTAATGCCGAGTTCGAGTTTACTGTATTAAACTGTTTTCATATGGTATATACTATTGATTACATAGAGTTTTCTATCAGTATTTGTTTCTTCTTTCTGACGTGCACTGTAAATATTCCATTAGAGACATTTTTATATGTTTTATCAGGGATAGTAAAGTACAGTATCGTAATTTTCTTAGTTCTCCATGTGTTACTTCTGTATTATTAAATTGCAATACTTTTCATCATACTTGATAAATATTCTTGACCAACCCCTTGGGTGTAAGGCATTGTAACTAGTTTGAAGATTTGAAGCGTGCTTTTATTTGTACTGTTTTTCTACATTGCATATATAGTTTTACTTTTAATAGTAAAGCTAGGCTGCTTATGATTTACCTTTACTTGCAGTGTTTTAGTATGACAGTTATTGCACACAAGTACTTGAACAGTATAAGCATCCTTATGTAGGTGAAGATTTTGGTTTCTTATTCTTAGCAAGTAGTTTTATATTATGACTGTATTATATTTAGTATAAATTATTTTTTTTTTCCGTATTAGAATTTAGTCTTTTAACTTGGCCATAAAAGTGACTTATTTGATATTCAACTATAGAGGGTCCTTGGTTTATGATATCCTCGAGTTACGATGTTTCGTTGATACAACATATCTCCCATGAATTATTTTGCTTGTTTATTGATCATTTTTGGCCTGTATTATGTCTCCCAAGTGTAAAGCAGATTCTTCTGATGGCAGTGCTTTGAAGACTGGAAAGCCATCACCCTGGAAGTGAAACTAGAGATAGTTAAATGTACGGAAAAGGGAGAAACTTTACTACTGCATTAGCATAGGTGCATATTTAGGCGTGTTCTGAATTACACTGAAATTTGGGTTATGTCGCGTTTCAGGAATGGAACTCTAACATAAGACTAGGGCCCCCTGTAATTTACTGTGTTTTTAAACCACAGCTATAAAGCAACTACTGATACTGTTTTTCACTTACAGATTAGCAGAGATAGTGAGCGGTGAAGTTGAGGAGCATAGAAGGAGAGTAAGAGATTTAGAGGCTCAGTTGACATCCTCAGACGAAGAACATCGTCAGCAGCTGAAAACTGTGACACTTGAAGCCGAGCGTCAGGTAGCAGTAAAAGAATTGGAGTGTCAGCAAACCATAGCTTCAGCTTATGGTATGAAGAATTTCCTTGTTTTTTTTTTTATGTGGTACCTTATCCTACTGAAAACAGCAGAATGGCTGTAACTAAGCATACCCAGAGAATCAACGTGGCTACATCATACCCTTCACCATCCTAACCTCTGTTATCAGCTGTTCTATCTCAAAAAGGAATATGTGGAGTTCATTCCCCTATCCTTCATTATAATCTGTTATAATAAACAGGGAATATGAATTCATTATTGATTCTCTTCCGCTGCAAAGAATTTTCTGAAATACAGTATATTTATTTATGCATTAAAATTTTACTGAAAATGCAGTTCTTCATTATTACATTTTATAATTACTTTTAGGTCATTCCTGATTTATATAATTATTTGAAAACTTTATCATACAATTGAGTACTTAAAAACACAGTTGTAATAATAATGGAAAAAAGAGGTTGTTTTACAATATACTTTAATTGTATATCTCTAGATCAACAAGATAGTGAAACAAGTGCTATTGTAAAGCAGCACCAAAGTGTGCTGCAAGAAGCACAAAAACAAGCCCAAGAGAAAACAGCTGCATTAGAGAATGTTGTACAGGATTACAAGGACAAACTGAAGGTCAGTATTTAACTGATTTTTGTTTTACAGTCATGATTATGGAAAGCTTTATGTGGGATTGTGCTTCTTTTGTACTGTGTAGAGATGATGAGCTACCAGTGTGAATACAGTGAATGTAGAAGAAAATAAAAGAGGTGGAGGTAACATATCTGGGAAAAAACGGAATAACAACCCAGTCTCTTACGTGGGTAGTGGATTGTTTTCCTCATATATCACTATTAATCCCCATTTGGGGGTGGACATAGATGGATTGAAGCTGGAGAATTAAGGCTGGATACCCTTACTAATGCCTTGCCATGGGCTTGAATGTAGGACTGTCACCTCCAGAGTTGAGTGTTCTACCATTACACTACTGCTTTTTAATACAGGTTGCTTAATGGCTTGATTTATTATGAGAGAGGTACCAGCAATATAATTTGAAGGAGAACAGGTTTGACTGTTAACTGTACTTAGGTTAATTTTCCGAGTACACCAAGCAAAGTGTGTATTTGAGTATTAGTTTGGAAAGTGAAATTTTTTATAAAGTTCAATAATGAAGGACTAACTGTTGTGGTCCAGATAACACAAATGTTTAGTGAGAAGCATATATGTAGGAAGTGACTGAAGAAGGATAAGCCTGTGCATGGATATGTTTGTTAAAAGGTCCATAGTGTGTTGCTGACAACAGTTTATTTTAAGTGATAAAAATGTTTAAGCTGGAAAGTAAATCAAGGGGAATATTAGGTTAGAAAGAGGTTATATGACTCGAGGTATGGATTGACAACTCTCTAGGATGTATTATGTCACTCTGACTGTTTGATTCGATATATGTAATAAGATAAATTTAGGCATCACTATTGAGCCAAAGCAATAGATTGACGGAAGAATTATTAGGGAGGTGGGAAGAGAGTAAACACTTTGTTGGAGAAACTACCCTGATGCTTGAAGAAAGCATTTTGAGGAGGAATTTGGGACTGTGGGAGGAGGAAGCTGGAAATTAATCGGAATGAAGAAGAATTTCGAAAATAGTTGCATTCAAGATCAAGAGGAAGGCAATATGGAGATATGACTGAAATATAGTTCTCAAGAAGGCGACAGTTTTAGGTATTTGATGATGAATTTAGAACAATATTGTATTCTTGAAATGGATATTAATCAGAATAGGAAAGAATGAAGGTATTGGAACGCTGTGCCGTTCAAGAGGAGAGCTATATTTCAAGGCATATCAAATCTGAATTTACCAAAGGATCAATAGCTGAGGAAGTTGAATTGATTTGTGAAGTTTGGACTCAGAGTGTTGATACAGTAGGAGGAATAGAGTTAATAAATGCATATGAAATGTTTTACGTTATGTCAAGACTTAGGATCTATAGAGTGAAGGACAAGAGAGCAAAAGAAATATGTTGAAACAAGAAAACCTTAGTCAAAAGAGGGAAAATTAAATTGCTTTTTGGTTTAAATCCTGAAAACTTGGATATTGAGATAGTAATTAGGATTTTTTAGGCCAGTTTACTGGAATATCTAGCCATCTATAGGTCAGGGAAAACAGAGGATAGGTGAATGAGGCTTGTAAAAAAGGCTTGAACTTTAGGAGGGGAAAAGACTTAACGGAAATAGAATTTTTTTTATGAAGGAATTATACTTTGTTTACCATTCTGTGAATGTACTACGAGAAGTCCCCTGAAGCATCCAGTGTAAACAATAAGTCATGAGCTGACTGGAATATGAAAGAAAGTATAAGCTTAATTTGTTGGTGTAATACTTTTCATTTATTTTCTTTGGTTTTAATTGATTGACCTGTTGCTCAGTAGTTATCACTCGTAATTATAGAACTGATTTAAAAGGAATAGCGCCAAAAGTCATTAAAATCTAGCATATAAGTAGTATGCAAGTCATGATATCATCACAGTGCAGATGAATTAATAAATCATTTATCTGTTTTAGTTTAAGAGAATACCTGCAATAGGTTTAGTAATTTTTCAAAAAAGGAATTTGATGTAGATTACAGGAATTGAATGAAAAGTTTCATATGTTGTTCTGAATAGTGCCCATTGTTAGCTACAAAAATAATTTTGGATAAGGCTTGCATGATAGGGTATTACATTATCGTAAACTTTGATAAAGCAACACTTTTGATTGTCTTGTTTTTTCATTGAGTCAGATAATAATCCCTTTGCTTGCCATTATAGTTGCTGTGAATTTTCCGTATAAGTTTCAGTTGCATAAACTTTTATTCAGATAATTTCTAAAATTAATGGTTTATGAAATTCCAGTGCTTCACCGCTTCTTTCATTGAGTAATCTGATACATTGGTTGTTTGTCTTTGATCTCCTTCCATGATGCTGGTGTGGTGATCTGCATGTGGACCTCCTTGTGACCATCAACTGATTCTGATGAACTGACTTCTGGCAATGCAAATGGAATGTCTATAACACTAATGGCTTTGTGTGCAAAATCGGTCTCATATGTGAATGACCGACTTTTTTTACCTTGAACTTGATGTTATAAATTTTGAATGATATTTTATCCTATACTCTGTGTATCATTCATACTGTGTGGCGACATATTGAAATTTCAAAATCAATATCCCCTAAAACTCCAAAATATTAATACCTCCAATCTTCTTAATGCTGATTACCACCTTTTGACTTATGTAACAATACTGTTTGGAATTTTGCATGTTTCTGTACTAAGGAAAAGGATGATGAACTTTGCAAATTTATCCAACAGTATGAGGATCAGTTAGCCAGCTTAAATTCGCAACATGAAGTTCACATGAAGGAGGTGGAAGCCACTTGGAAAGCCAGAGCAGAAAAGATGGTGAAACAGAAAGAAACGCAGCTTCAAGAGGAGATGAATGGCCTTATGAACGAGTGGAACAAAGAGAGAAGAGTATGTAAACACAAAGACTTATACATAATATGATGTACGATCATGATTTAGCAGACTAATCAGTCCTATGGTTTAATTTATTGATCCTTTCTTTATCATTGTTTATCGTATACATGTATTCATATTGCAATATTAATAGACAGGAGGCATTACTTATGTTGGGGTGATTAGTTAATGCAGTTAGTTTTGAATATAGCAAATTACTAATGTATTATACATACTCATATATATATTAGTGTTAATCCTGTAGAATGTTTGAGTCAAGAAAAGAGCAATTAGCTTAGCTCAAACACAATTTTATGATTGAAGTCTTCATTGGAGTGCCAGGCTGCACTATGGCTCTTACAAATCTAGAAGAGCTCAGACTACTTTTATCTTTTTGATTTCTCCTGCCATTTCATTTGAATATCTTTTAAAGCAAAATAGTTGAAAGAATTATCATGTTAATTTAATAACATTTGGGTACTGTTACTTCTTTGAATCTAATTGAAAACTGGTATCTAATATTTAGATCATGAAGCTTTACTGAATAGTAATTAATGTTGATTAAGGAGCTGTACATTGCTCTGCAGAAAACACTAAAAGTACAAAAGTATTTTAGCAGAAATTTGGTATACATTAAAGAAGTTCTTTATAAGTCACAGCTATAAAATTCCATTACATATATCATATTTTTACACTAAACAGTTACTTTCTTAGGTGTCTTGCTTTGTAATTTATTTGCAGATATGAATTACTTTTCTTCAGTCTTATAATTTGGATAAGTGTTGCTCTTGAACTCTTATCAGAAGAGGTTCAATTATAGTTTGTTTGAAAGCGAAATTTTATAATCTAAAACTTCTCCTATTTTAATAACTGCATGTGATGTTTGCTTGCTTTTTTTAACAACTTTAAGTTTGTTCCTTTAAGCCTCTGAATTATCTTTGTATTTTGTTTACTTATCCTTATATATGTTTTTAATTTGTTGACCCATCCTTATAAATGTTTTTGTCTATTTTATTTTCTAGATTGATGCAACTGACACAGAAGAAAACCCAAAGGTAGAGTTGCTCTACAATATAGATTAAATATTTTTTACGCACATATCATACGCGATTATCTGTTTTGATTAATTAGTCTATATATACTGAAATCTTCTTATATCTGCGTTTATTACTTTTGTTTAATCTGTAGATTTGGTTTATATGTTAATACTCAGACCCAAAGATAAAAATTTATGACACTTGCAAATATATCTCTTTACGACTCTGCAAAGCAGTATCTACCCTTGTTAACCCAATTCCTCTGGTTTTCTAACTTAACATGTTACTGAATTACAGTATGCGATAAGGAATAAGGATATGTATTTAAGCAGGTCTGTTGCAGATATTATGTAGATGATGAGGTTTTATGTTAATAGAGCTGTGGAACATGCATTGTTACTCTTAACATAGTCCAAACTCTTGAATATACTAGTTTGTCAAAGACATAACACATCTCATGGACTATTCGCTGCTCTGAGGAGGTGAAATGGGTACCACACTAGGGATGCCACTACTCTCCCTCTTATTCCTTGGTGGCTTTAGTGAAGGGAAGATGTACTATATATGCCATCTTGAGGAGATGAATCTGAGACTTGCATTGGAGTAAGGTGCTATATTTACTAAGCTAGAAGAGTGTGGATGATATTTTTTATTGGTAGTTATTTTGGTTTGGATGGTAGGCTGGTGTTTTGTGATGGACTCCATTTCGTCTCAGTTAAGATTTTCTTATGCCTAATGCTTTATATTGCTTAGAGTACAGTATGTCTTTTTTATGTGTTCAGGAATTAGAAAGGCTAACACAAGTGGCTGCTGCAGCTTTCAGAAGTGGAACAGATTCTGTTGAGCTTCTGAAGAAGCAAGTGTCTACACAGCGCAGAGAACTGGAAGACATGAAGATTAATCATACGTGAGTATTACTGTAATATAAATTTTCATTGTCTGATATATTTCAGTATAATGTGTATAGTATGTTACTTTGATTATTGTATAACATTATATATACTTCCATAGTTATAAGACTTGATAAATAAGTATTTTGTGACAGTATTCATAATTTATTTCTTTATTCTATTACCTGCAGTAAAGAGATTGGTGAATTAAAAGCTTTGCTAGAGCTCAAAAGAAGGTCGAGAGGAGGGACTGGGGCAAGTGGCGGAGGCAGTGGTATAAAGTTAGGAGTATCTCTTGAAGAAGCTGCAGAATTTGAGTACCTGAAGAATATTCTTTATCAATATATGCTTGGTAAAGAAACACAGGTGTGTTGTAAATCAGTCTTTGTAAGAAATTAATTTCTAGGGGAGAGATATTCATATTTATCAACAGGGATTAAATTTCAAAGCAGATTCTGTATTTTACTAGTTTTGGCCCAAGAACGGTTATTATTATTTTATTAAACTTGATGCCTTATAATGGTACTGAAGCCAAGTGGGAGGACACAGCTGAATTATGAAAAGGAAATGGGACCTCATCATATCCCGCATGTCTATAATCCATTCAAGAATAAAGGGATTTACCAGCCATTCACTCACTTTAACATTACAGAGGGTATAGAGGTGCAAAATTCGTTCTATCCCACCAGCAGGGGCAAATTACTTTTATGCTTTTATAATTTTACATTTAGATTTGTTACATTTGGTACTATCAATTTTCTTTGCAAAACTATGTATTTCACTGGCTTATCCAATAAGTTTTTTTTTATGAGCATATAAATTTTTTTCAATATTATTGTTTCATACAATGTACAGTAACAGCAGCTCTAGTACAATGTTACATATTTTACAACAGACCTTAAGTAAAGTATTGTGTGCCGTGGTGAAGTTTGACAGTCATCAACAACAAGAGATTTTTGAACATGAGGAGCAACGGCAAAGTTTGGTGAGTAGCTCCAAGACTCAAAGCCTAAGAAAAGTATTTGCAAGTCAAGCTGGGAAGGGAACTGATGAACATAGGAAAGTTAATAGTGTAAAATATAGAATAAATTCTCAGTCATTTCATACTTGTGTGTCTGCACCACTCTCTTTGCAGCAATAGTTAAATTTTCTTAATAGAAAGCATCACAAGGGTGCAGTTTTATGTTACTTGAATATCCTCACCTCTTGTTGCTTAGCTAATGTACTATTCCCTGGTATCTAGTAAGTAATGTTAAAAAAGAGAAGTAAAGTAAGAAAGAAAGGAAAAAAAAAAAAAAAAAAATATATATATATATATATATGTATATATATATATATATATATATATATATATATATATATATATATATATATATATATATATATATATATAAAAAACTGCTCTTACGAAATGTACAAATTCGAGTCTGCAGGGATAAAGAAATTAGCGAAGCATCCTTGTCTTTTTGAGTATAATTATCTACTCATCTTCAGAGTATATAGTTATATTCAGTAGAGTAAAGGTATTCTATCATTTCCTTTTTCTTTCATAGTAATATACAGTATACATATATGGTACATAATAAACTTCATAGTTCCCATGATTGTCTTTATACCAGCCCATCTTTAGTGTATCTTCTCATTTTCAAATGATCTGAATTAAGTCTTGATAGAGTACAATGGGCATATATTTGGAAAAACTCTTGATATCTTTTTGACTTCGTTTTGTTTTTAATATATGTACTTGTTACCAGCAACGTGAAGCAATGAATGGATCTGTTCATACAGACCCTCACCGTCCATCTACTTCTGTGATCCTGTGACGCACCAGGCAAGGTGTCGTGTGGTGTGAATTATTAATTGATGTTCACCATGTGTCATACCATAAAGTTATAACCTCAGTTGTGTTGGGCACACTATCTGATGTCAGAGATTGCTACATTTCCTTAGTTTTTTCAATATATTATGAAGTTCATACTCAACTAAAGGAATAGTATATATGATATGACACAAGAATGAAAGCGTGGCATTTGTGCAAGATAATAATGCATTCAGATTAGGGATATAATCTCTAGATTATTTGTAGATATATATATATATATATATATATATATATATATATATATATATATATATATATATATATATATATATATATATATATATATATATATATATATATATATATATAATATATATATATCTATATATATATATATATATATATATATATATATATATATATATATATATATATATATATATATATATATATATATATATATATATATATATATATATATATATATATATATATATATATATATATATATATGCTACTAACTGCATGATAAGTTTCGTTGCTGAATTTTAAATACTGAAGTCTGTTCAAGAATTAATACAGTTTGAATATTGTATCTTACAATTTTGTACTAGATTTAAACAGCCCTTTTCGGTCCTACTCTTTCCATAATGATAAGTCTATCTATTGTCCTAATGCCCTTTTCCCCTCAAATCCTTCCCATCAGTAGCTGTCCATGATATGAATCTTACTTAAGAGCTCTTTATCCCTGTTCCACCACCTCAGGCAGGGTCTGACTTTTACTTTTCTTAGTCTGCTTTTGATGGTGCAAAGTTCGTTCTCTAGTATATTTTCTATATAGCCCAATCATTTTTAAGTTTCAATGCTTTTCAGCCATACCCTATATAATACAAGCTGTTATCACCTTTGCTAAGATTCCTCGTCGTATTGCCCATATTTTCTATATGCCTTATTTTCAGTCTGAAGCACAGCTACATGATGGGTTTAAATTTCCCATATTCCATTTCTTTAGAATTACAGTACTGTACTCTGTTTTGCCTGTTATTGTTGGGTTTCCCTAAGCTGCCTGGCCTCACAGCCCCGAATCTGCTTGGCATGTTTTTCTGTTGCCATAATCTTCATCTATTTTCCCATCTTGCTCTTTCCCTTACAAGTTGGTGGGCTACAAACTGGTTGTCTAAGTTTGGTTCCTCAATTTATTTTTCTAGCCTGGCTGTGGCTGTTTTTCTGCTGGCTTCTAGGCTTGGAGTACCCTCTGTTGCTTCTCCTTGTGATCTGCATTAACTAGAAAAATGCTTTTGTCTGCTCCCTTTTTTGTTTGGCCAATTCTGAAACCAAGTAGGTTGAAGGGCTACATACCCCTCAAAGATTGGCATTGTTATATTGTGGTTTAGTACTTGGGATCGTTGGTAGACCCTGGGTATTTGTGCTTAATGTCTATGTATTTGCTTAGTGACTTTCTTTCCCTCTAATGGTCTCTTTACTTTTGTTTGGGTCTGAGGTTATATTTGGGGGTGGTGTCACTTTTACGTAATTTGTTTTGACCCTTCTGCACATCGTGGTGGATGATATGTGACCATTCTAACCAACTGACATTGGTGAGGAGTAATTCTTGTTTTTTATTTTATTTTGCCCTTGGGCTCTGTTGATAATTCCTGTGGTGATTGCCCTTGTTAGTGACTGCTTGTGTCTCATGTGTTGTTTCTTTTTCAACAGCAAGTTTTTCTCTTTTTCTGCACTGGGTTTGGTATCTTTGCATTTCATTCAACTGACCGTGGGATCTAGGTCACTCACCCATACAGCAGCTTGCTAATTTTTTCATCCATCCCTTTTAGATTAATTTTATGTGCTGGGGGAGGGGAAGATTGGCCTTATCCAATACTATTTTACGTTTTTGCTGTCTTTGTTCTGCAGTTCCTTTGTGTATACAGTGTTGCACCTTTTGAGTGGCCTTTTGTGTTCTGCTAATGCCTGCTTTCTTTGTGTAGACTTGAAATTTGTTCATTTTTCTCTTGTGGTTTGCCTTGTTGGGTAAGCCAACCTCTTCGACATTGCTTCTTATCCCTTTCAGCTTTGCAATGGTTTCCTAGCTTAGTCTGACCTTTATTTTAGTTTGAGTAATTCTTAGGAATCTCTGCTGCATAGACATCTCGAAGCTCCTTGTCAGGGGTATCAATGTCTGTAATTAGGTCTCACCTGGTATTCTGATCTGGGATATTTTTTTTTAGTAGTCATTCTGTTGAACTTAATCTTGGGTCTTATCCTCATATACTGGGATGACTTTGGCCTTGATAGAGCTTCCTCTTTAACTGCGTAATGTCCTTGTTTTTGGCTAGTGTACTGGCTAGCATCAGAAGTTCTTGGGGTCCTTTATCTCTGTTTGCTGTAGATTGTGTTACCCTTTGGTGTTGGAGCTCTTATATTAAAAACTTAAAATATCTCTTGGGGTACCCCTGGGATTGGTGTTTGTGTAATACTGGTCTGGTTGGTTTTGGGTCCCTTAAGCCTCTGCCAAGATTTTATATTGTTATAATTATATCCAATTTAACTCATGAGTTGTTTGGATAGGAAAACGGCACATATAACTTACACTTAAGTGTCAGGTCATAACCTTGACCTCTTTTTGTTTGGCACCTTTATGAAGACTTGTTTCCAGATGGTGTTGCTATCCCTTTATCCCAGAGGTTATAGGTAGTAAATTATTTGAGGGTCGGTCCTCTAATATTTACTTATTCACTGGTCCTAAATGCATAATTAGTTTTACATTATGATCTGTTAAATCTGCTACTTAGACAGAAGTAGCTCATGAAGCTTTCCTCTATTTATGATTTTTCCGGTGAGAGAACATCAGTCAATCCATTTGCAAGCTATTTGGATATATATTACTGCACAGTGGTAGTTGTAAAAATTACTGCATTTTCTGTCCTGTGTTAATATACCTGAATATTACCTTTCTCTTTAGCGCTTTTCATATTTTCTTTGCAAGCTAAAGCGGAGGTATTTCGTAATTTTCACACTAATACAATCTTGATATTTTTCATACGCTCAACCATTAAGTAAGCCTGCCTGATGAGGAGAAACACAGAGGAGAAATGAAAGACTGAAGTCTTAAAGAAAGTATGATTATTTTATTAGGCTTGTAAAGCTCTTGGATAAGTGTGGTAGTGTATTCATACGTGAAACTTTTTCTTAAATGGTGATGGTGAGGGTATTAGAAGCACTATTTTAGACTTATGCACACAATGTGATATATCAGAGTGTAAGATTTTGGTTTATTTTATTGGTAATGGCGGCTTTGATAGTTACCTTTAATGTTTTCATGTTATAAACTTTGCTATAATTTGTGTTCATGGTTTTCTGTATGCTACTTATACATAATGTATTCATTGTTAATATAAGTATTTTTTTTTCTTACCAACTTGCGTTGCCAGGGCATTTATTGAAGTGTATCTTTGTATACACTGTATATCATAGTATTATAATATTTTCAATAATAATAATAATAATGATAATAATAATAATAAAAATAATCATGTGTCTAAGAGAGAAAGAGAGAGAAATGAAAAATGCTGGAGGTTAATGTTTGCTTTGTCCTATAATAATAATAATAACAACAAAAATACTAATAATAAAGCCCTCATAGGTTTTTTTTATAAAGAACGTATTAAAGAAAACCATTAGTAGATATTTAAGGATAACTGAATCTCTCTCTCTCTCTTTCACACATAAATTCACAAAACTTAAAGTGTTAAACATATTATATTTACAGTGTACAGGTATTTTACATTGGATGTAGTGCTTGATTAAGTATTTTGCTCTTCTTTTTATAATGTGACTGTTGCCACAACAGCCCCAATTTGGGAACAACAGGCAATCAGAATTAGCAGACTGAGGTTACCCCATCAATCAATTAAATCGAGGGTTTTATATATATATATATATATATATATATATATATATATATATATATATATATATATATATATATATATATATATATATATATATATATATATATATATATATATATATACAGTGTTACCCTGGTTATTCGCGTTTCTTGGTTCGCGTTCTCACTCTATCGCGGTTTTTTTTTGGATAAATTATTATTTTATTTTATGGATATACGCAAAAATATTAAAATATTGAAGAAGAAAAAATTTCAGTATTTTAATTTTTTTATTGGAAATGTAAATTTACGTTGCTTGCTGTTATTTATAATGTAAAGGATGTTTTTTTAACAGTGCAGGGAGGGTTTATACAGTTTGTAAACGAAAAAATAATTGTAAATGAGTATGTGTCACGTCATCATTACCTCATTCATCGTAATTTTATCTATCACTTTCATAAAAATTTACGTTGCTTGCTGTTATTTATAATGTAAAGGGTGTTTTTTTAACAGTGCAGGGAGGGTTTATACAGTTCATAAATGAAAAAATAATTATAAATGAGTGTGTGTGTCACGTCGTCATCACCTCATTCACCGTAATTTTATCTATCACTTTCATAAAAATTTACGTTGCGTGCTGTTATTTATAATGTAAAGGGTGTTTTTTAACAGTGCAGGGAGGGTTTATACAGTTCGTAAACGAACAAATAGTTGTAAATGAGTGTGTGTGTCACGTCATCATCACCTCATTCACCGTAATTTTATCTATCACTTTCATAAAAATTTACGTTCTTGCTGTTATTTATAATGTAAAGGGTGTTTTTTTAACAGTTCAGGGAGGGTTTATACAGTTCGTAAACGAAAAAATAATTGTAAATGAGTATGTGTGTCACGTCATCATCACCTCATTCACCTACGTTGTGTGCTGTTATTTATAATGTAAACGGTATTTTTTTAACAGTGCAGGGAGTGTTTATACAGTTCGTAAACGAAAAAATAATTGTAAATTAGTATGTGTGTCATGTCATCATCACCTCATTCACCGTAATTTTATCTATCACTTTCATAAAAATTTACGTTGCTTGCTGTTATTTATAATGTAAAGGGTGTTTTTTTAACAGTGCAGGGAGGGTTTATACAGTTCATAAATGAAAAAATAATTATAAATGAGTATGTGTGTCACGTCGTCATCACTTCATTCACCGTAATTTTATCTATCACTTTCATAAAAATTTACGTTGCGTGCTGTTATTTATAATGTAAAGGGTGTTTTTTAACAGTGCAGGGAGGGTTTATACAGTTCGTAAACGAACAAATAGTTGTAAATGAGTGTGTGTGTCACGTCATCATCACCTCATTCACCGTAATTTTATCTATCACTTTCATAAAAATTTACGTTCTTGCTGTTATTTATAATGTAAAGGGTGTTTTTTTAACAGTTCAGGGAGGGTTTATACAGTTCGTAAACGAAAAAATAATTGTAAATGAGTATGTGTGTCATGTCATCATCACCTCATTCACCGTAATTTTATCTATCACTTTCATAAAAATTTACGTTGCTTGCTGTTATTTAATAATGTAAAGGGTGTTTTTTTAACAGTTCAGGGAGTGTTTATACAGTACGTAAACGAAAAAATAATTGTAAATGAGTATGTTTGTCATGTCATCATCACCTCATTCACCGTAATTTTATCTATCACTTTCATAAAAATTTACGTTGCTTGCTGTTATTTATAATGTAAAGAGTGTTTTTTTAACAGTGCAGGGAGGGTTTATACAGTACGTAAACGAAAAAATAATTGTAAATGAGTATGTATGTCACGTCATCATCATCACATTCACGGTAAGTTTTTCTATCACGTTCATAAAAATTTACGTTGCTTGCTGTTATTTATAATGTAAAGGGTGTTTTTTTAACAGTGCAGGGAGGGTTTATACAGTACGTAAACGAAAAAATAATTGTAAATGAGTATGTATGTCACGTCATCATCACCTCATTCACCGTAATTTTATCTATCACTTTCATAAAAATTTACGTTGCTTGCTGTTATTTATAATGTAAAGGGTGGTATTTTAACAGTGTAGGGTTTATACAGTTCGTAAACGAAAAAATAATTGTAAATGAGTATGTATGTCACGTCATCATCACATTCACGGTAAGTTTTCCTATCACTTTCATAAAAATTTACGTTGCTTGCTGTTATCTATAATGTTAAGGGTGTTTTTTTAACAGTGCAGGGAGGATTTATACAGTACGTAAATGAAAAAATAATTGTAAATGAGTATGTATGTCACATCATCATCACATTCACGGTAAGTTTTCCTATTACTTTCATATAAATTTACGCTTGCATGCTGTTATCTATGAAGTAAAGGATGGTATGTTAACTGTACAGGGACAGTTTATACAGTGTAAACGTAAAAATATATTGAAATATCTATGTACATATAGGCTGATCCTACTTCGCGGATTTCCTGGTTCGCGCCGGGTCCCCAAACCGAACTACCGCGATAAGTGAGGCAACACTGTGTATATATATATATATATATATATATATATATATATATATATATATATATATATATATATATATATATATATATATATATATATATATATACACAGTGTTACCCCGGTAATTCGAGTTTCTTGGTTCGCGGTCTCACTCTATCGCGGTTTTTTTTTTTGGATAAATTATTATTTTATTTTATGGGTATACGCAAAAATATTAAAATATTGAGAAAAATTTTTTTCAGTATTTTCATTTTTTTATTGGAAATGTAAATTTACGTTGCTTGCTGTTATTTATAATGTAAAGGGTGTTTTTTTTAACAGTGCAGGGAGGGCTTATACAGTTTGTAAACGAAAAAATAATTGTAAATGAGTATGTGTGTCACGTCATCATCACCTCATTTATCGTAATTTTATCTATCACTTTCATAAAAATTTATGTTGCGTGCTGTTATTTATAATGTAAAGGGTGTTTTTTTTAACAGTGCAGGGAGGGTTTATACAGTTCGTAAACAAAAAAATAATTGTATATGAGTATGTGTCACGTCATCATCACCTCATTCACCGTAATTTTATCTATCACTTTCATAAATATTTACGTTGCTTGCTGTTATTTATAATGTAAAGGGTGTTTTTTTAACAGTGCAGGGAGGGTTTATACAGTACGTAAGCTAAAATATAATTGTAAATGAGTATGTATGGCACGTCATCATCACCTCATTCACCGTAATTTTATCTATCACGTTCATAAAAATTTACGTTGCTTGCTGTTATTTAATAATGTAAAGGGTGTTTTTTTAACAGTGCAGGGAGGGTTTATACAGTACGTAAACAAAAAAATAATTGTAAATGAGTATGTATGTCACGTCATCATCATCACATTCACGGTAAGTTTTCCTATCACTTTCATAAAAATTTACGTTGCTTGCTGTTATTTATAATGTAAAGGGTGTTTTTTTAACAGTGCAGGGAGGGTTTATACAGTACGTAAACGAAAAAATAATTGTAAAT
The DNA here is from genome assembly GCA_037179515.1 of Halocaridina rubra. Taxonomy (NCBI): domain Eukaryota; kingdom Metazoa; phylum Arthropoda; class Malacostraca; order Decapoda; family Atyidae; genus Halocaridina; species Halocaridina rubra. Next base: position 46,243 of record JAXCGZ010018882.1, read on the forward strand.
GAGTATGTATGTCCCGTCATCATCACCTCTTTCACCGTAATTTTATCTATCACTTACATAAAAATTTACGTTGCTTGCTGTTATTTATAATGTAAAGGGTGTTTTTTTAACAGTGCAGGGAGGGTTTATACAGTACGTAAACGAAAAAATAATTGTAAATGAGTATGTATGTCACGTCATCATCACATTCACGGTAAGTTTTCCTATCACTTTCATAAAAATTTACGTTGCTTGCTGTTATCTATAATGTTAAGGGTGTTTTTTGAACAGTGCAGGGAGGGTTTATACAGTACGTAAACAAAAAAATAATTGTAAATGAGTATGTATATCACGTCATCAAATCATTCACGGTAAGTTTTCCTATCACCTTCATATAAATTTACGCTTGCATGCTGTTATCTATGAAGTAAAGGGTGGTATGTTAACAGTACAGGGACAGTTTATACAGTGTAAACGTAAAAATATATTAAAATATCTTTGTACATATAGGCTGATCCTACTTCGCGGATTTCCTGGTTCGCGCCGGGTCCCGGAACCGAACTACCGCGATAAGTGAGGCAACACTGTATGTATATATATATATATATATATATATATATATATATATATATATATATATATATATATATATATATATATATATATATATATATAAAAAACGCATGTTATATGGAAACATATATTGGCCTTGCCCAGGATTCGGACACACGATAAACTTTCCAAGGCATACTTTGTTCAAAATTCATTGACACTATTTAAATGCTGTGGTGTGATATGGCTTTGTTTTTTGTTTGGTTTTTTAATTTATCTTTTACATTTTTGTGGTTGATAGTTTTGTTTTTGTTTCTTCTATTTAAATTTACCATGTAGTTAGGTTGGCCTGTGGCACCAGCCACCCATTGTGATACTGCAGCTGAAGGGTCTTTAGGACTCAAATAGGACTGTCCAGGACAGTTCGATTCAAAGTCTTCCTTCAGTTACTGTTCTCATTCAATGCCTACATCAACACCGAATATTTTTGGATATTTGCTACACGTATATTACAGTCTCTTCACATCTGACAAGTCACAACACTCCCCATTTCTGTTTCTTCTTACTTTATTTTTTCTTCATGTCCTGGAGTGCTGAGGGCAGATTTATTTTTTTTTTGGGGGGGCCCATCCTGGTGTCACAATAAAAAAAAAAAGTTAGGAGGTCTTCAGTAATGATGTCTTCATATGTATATCTGTAAGTAGAGGATATACCAAAAACAACCCATTTGCAAGTCTTACACGAGTAGTTGAGACCTTTTGAGACCATACTGATGCATATCTACGAAATAATTACAACAGTATGTGTCCATGATTTAAACTTGACTTTGCACTATATGTATTATCCTTTTTCAAAAAGGAAATTATAATATTTTAGAAATGTACAATGAATAAACAAATCACTTATTTTAATATAACAGTTTCTAAGTTCATGAAACTTTTTTTTTTTAATTTTGAAGTTCCAATTGATATTTTTTTAATCCATTCTCTTCTGAGTCAGATTTTCTTTTTACAGTTACACAACTTGTCACAGGGTCTAAGTCTTTACTGAGGGCATCACAATTATTCATTTACACAAGACTTGAGACTTGGACCATAGAGAAAATGTGGTGTGGAAAGCAAATTCAAGGCAGTCTTGTTGTATGGCTGCAAGATGTGATTCATAATTTAAGGTATGTGCTAGGTTGTGTTCCATCATAATAAGTGTTTTGCTTTGAAACAGTAACATATATAGGACAACAAAAGCTGAGGGTTAGAGTAAGCTTAATTTGGAGATGTCATTATGTATCAAGACTGTCTCTTTCTATTGTATATTAAAGCTCTTAGCACTTGAAGCCTCATTCAACCTTATTTGAAATTTAAGGAAATAGGGGTTACTTGAATATACGATTACTTCAAAACTTGTGCCATTACAGTATTAATATATACAAACTTGATATTCAAATAAGTACTTTTCTGGAATTGTATGTATGAAGGCATACATAGTATGAGCTTACCTTAATGTGCTTTTTGTGATATTCAAGCAGTATGAGAAAAGAGCCTTATTGTTGCAATAAGCATAAGAGATATATTGTAATACAAAAAATACAAATACCTTAGAAAACAAAACACGTAAAAGCTCGACTAATAAATGGTGTGTAAATTTTATTTCAAACTTAAGCCTGTGTAGTAGTCTCTTTATTTTCCATAACACTTTCAACAGTTTATTTTTGTATATTAATTTTTATTTACTTTTTTTAATGTGTCACTGGTTATAGAAAACTTTTTTTGTAATCAAGTTGCGCAAGACAACCATAAAGAATATGGAATTTATTATGTAAAGTACAAAGTGTCTAATGATATTAGATACTTCATACGATCTCTATTGCTGCATACAATTTTCGAAATCGGTATTATGCTTGACAAATGTCTGAGAGAGAGAAAAGAATAAACATGTAATACATTCAAATGAAACAATATGAATCGTTCAAGTTCTGCTCAGAAGTTCATTCCTTCTAATCTCAATTTGGCAGAACACTGTAAACGAAGTCAAAAACTTCAGCAACATTTTGAAAGGCTAACATTCATTTGTGTGTAGCGCTTTCTATCTATAGAACATTTATTAAAGGTAATCTAATAACAAAATTTACACTGAAAGTCTTCATCATGTAATTATCTTTACAATGATATGTATCTTTTTCTTATTGTATGACGTATATATTTTTTAAATACTTTCAAGTTTAAAATTAACTAGTAAGAAAAAGAGTCAACTTAACCCTTAACACTAAGCTGTTCCTTAGAAGCTCTAGGTGGAGCTTGTTTCTGGTAGCTCATTCTAGAGCCTTACCCCATTTCCTCAACCAGTCATGTTCCTGCCTCATAAGTCCTTTTATACAGTGGTAAGGCAATCAGATGTTAGTATTGCACTCATATTGTAGTGATGATGAATTTAGGTCTCCTTGTAGAAGTAATGATATTGAAGTGGAGGGACGTGTTATCTACCCTCAAATTGTGGACACAAAAATGTAGCTGGTACACCTTTGATATATAATTTAGCCTGTTTTTTTAAGTTATATATATATATATATATATATATATATATATATATATATATATATATATATATATATATATATATATATTGTTGAGATGATAATGTGTCTGGAATTCGTTATATTCTTTGTTTTGTACAGCATTGTTTTTATTTTAATATTTATGTAGATTAGAAACTAGTCAGCTATTGGCAGTATAAGATTACACTCTCCATATATAAATTGTGCAATGAAGGAAGGGCCTCTTGGATTACTCAACTGTGCCAAGTGTTGTATAGTAGACACTACACAAAACATGTTACTACTAGGGAAAAATAATGTAAATAAGAGATCTATATAGAATCATAGCTCATTTTCTTTTTCTTTTTTGTGTGCAAAACGTTGAAACTTTGTATGTCCAAAGCAGTTGTTTGTTGGTTGTGCTTTTTATATCTCTGATCATCTGTATGTGAATGCTTTGGTCACTTTACTTTTTCAAGTTTTTCAACTTATCTCCAAAGACGAGTCTTGAGATTTTCAAACTTTTGGGATATGAAATGTACATTGAATTCTCTGTAATAATGTATGTACAATGAAAACGAAACAATTACTAAACAAATTTGAATACGAACATATACAGGCCTTAAACATTTGCCTTTACAAGCCCTGCATTAGTTACCCCATTTATTTTTACTCTCCCCAACACCTTTATATATATAACCCTTTAATACATCTCTCTGCCTGTAAAATATTTAGTGATATTTATGGTAATCCTTCTTAGTACCCACATCTGCTGTTTTTAATTTGGTACTTCTCAAATTATTCTAGTACGGTATTACCTAAGTTTAAAAGGTTGTATTATTAATAATTTATAGGAAGTGTCTCATGGAGCCGTGGCGGTTGATGCATATTATTTGTGTCAGTATATGGTGAATTTTAAATATATTAGCAGTTTTATGAATGCTTTATTTTTCTTTACCTGGTCAAATGTCAAAATTTTGAAGCTAAGGACTCAAATGGCAGCTATAAGGGGGTTGGCCAAATCAAAGCACTGCTTATTTTTATTGTTGTTTCCCAAGTTGCCTGGCCGAACAACCTTGAGTCCCTGGGGAAGGCCAATGCTAATCAAGGGAGTTCCCACAGAGCTCTCAGGAAGTGTGTTGTGTTGTTGACTTGTTTTGGTTGTAAGCAATGAAATCTTCCTTAATTTTTTTTTTTTTTTTTTTTTTCATGTGACACCAGGACAGGCAGAAACTACCCTCAACAATAAAGGCCTGGGCACAAGAAAATACCAAGATGAAGGAAAAGAAAAGGTTAAGGACAAGGCAGAGATGAGGTAATGTCACACAAAGGAAAACGACAGACAGAAAAAACAGTCAAAGTACAGAGGACGCAGAGATATGGAAGACTAGGACCTGAGATGACGATAGATCTGTTTTTTGAAGGATGAAAGGTCATAAGAATTAGGAGAAGGAGGAAGAAAGTTCCAGAGTCTGGAGGTAGATGGGAAGAAGCAGTCGCTGCACCGACCAATCCGTGAGCTACAAATCTCCACACAGTACCTGTGATATGAGGCTGCTTGGAGAGTGTTATGCGGCCTTGGCAGTGGGGAGGGATGCAACTCGCCAACTCATCAGAGCAGCGATGGAAGTAGTAGCGATAGAAAAGAGAAAGGGAAGATGCCTTAAGGCAAAGAGAGAGAGAATCCAGATTAGAAGTAAGAGAAGGATCATTAATGAGTCTGACTGCCTTTGATTCAACCCTATCAAGGAGATAAGTATAAAAGAAGCACCCTAGATGTGTGAGCAGTATTCTAAGCAAGGACGGATAATTTGTTTGATTGTATGAGGTGAAATGTTACATTCTGGACAGGCATATGAGAGAAAGAGAGAGAGAGAGAGTAATAATAATAATAAACCTTTATTTCCAATGTACATTGGGTATTCAAATAAAATACATATATATTCCAGATAGACATCTGTGGTATACAATATAGACATACTAAAACAAACAAATCATAAAGATGAGTGTACCATTAAAAATTACGATAGAGAGAGAGAGAGAGAGAGACTGACTCTGGTCTCCACATGGAAGGGAGGATTTGGAAGGATGGATGTTGGGAGGTGGGGCATGCAGCTTGTGCTGTCATGAAATGACTGAATAGAAAGGACATTTAACTGGGTAAGGATATGTTTATGGAGGCTGGTTTGGGATGGGCAGGGGGGGCTAGATATGACATTATTTGTCTATGATATCGTGTGCTAGGTATTGCTTCAATATTCCTTGGCGTGCATTGATGTTTGCCAAGTGTAGTGGGTGGAGTTTGTTTGTGGAGGCTGTGGCGGGTATTTGTCTGCCTTACATGTCCAGATGGTCTTTAACTTTGAGGACTTCGGTTTCTTAGTGTAAAAAGTCTGCAGGTGTTGTAGCTGTACCTATTACAATTATTTTTAGAGCTTTGTTTTGCACAGGCTGTGGGGTGTTGTGATGAGTTATAGTGAAGTTAGATACCCACGCATTTCTTACATATTCCATCACTGAGCTTATATACGGTTTGTATACTGTTGCAATGGCATCTTTGTTGTGTCCAAATGTTGTAAGGGCAAGTAACCTGAGGGCACCGAGACTTGGTGCCAGTTTTTTTTTGTCTGTGACATGTTGTTTAATTGACTCTGATGTATCATAAGTTATACAAAGGATTTATTGCATGTGCATGTGAGCACACGTGAGGCAGTAAGTGTTGTTTATGGTGAGGTATGGAATGTGAAGGTGACCTGCAGTTCAGTTTGTGAGGAGAGTAACTAAAGACTTGGCTGGGCTAAATTATGTCTGTTTGAGATGAACCATTGGTGTAGTGTGTTGAGGTATGGCTGAAGGATGTCTGCCACTGTTGTTGTCTTTTGATGTGTATATGTGAGTGTTATGTCGTCTGCGTGGGAAGCTTTGTGTACTTGGGGAGAGTGTGGAGTGGGTAGATCATGCATGTCTAGGTTAAGGAATGTGGGACTTCGTTTGTAAAGCATTTAATGTTTGATGATTAACCAGCAAAGGATACATGTGCACACCTGCTGGGGAAGTAGTTGGCTATCCCTCTCTTTGTGTAGTTGTACAAGTTTTTGTTGAAAATTTTATTTTTTGGGGCTATGGCAGGGGATGGCATCAAAGACTTTACTTACATCTAATGATATGAGATATGTCGTATGTGCTGGCCTAGATGAATTGATGCCATCACAAATTCTTTGTGTAAGTCTATAAGAATAGTTTCTGTGGAGTGTTAGGGCCTCAAACTGTGTTTATACTGGGCTGAAAGAATATAAGGTGTAATTTGTTTCAGTATTTCTAGTTCGGTGACTTTGGAGGGGGTGCAGAATAGTGTAATGGGAAAATGTGATGAAGGTAGTGTGTGGTTTTTGTTGGGTTTGGGGACTGTGATAATGGCACCATGCTTCCAGATGCTGCTAAGTATTGCTTGAGTAGCTGCAGTTTCATATGTTAGTGAATGCTTGTATGCCTTCTAGTTCCAGGTGTCTACGGTGCTTATTAATAATATGCCTTGTCTAATGGTTGGTGAAAGGTGTATAGCCTGTGTCAGTAGGAAACTGATTCTTATGTCTGATGACATGTTTGTTGTCACGGTGGGGGTGAAGATGACTGATATAAGAGAGCTGGTTACAGAGGGTATCTGCCTACTGTTTGTTTGAGACCATGGTGTGTGTTGTGATGGTAGCATGTGATTTTGTTGTGATACTGTTGGCTAATACTGTATAATACTGTGTATTGTTTTATTCAAAGTTTTAGTATTTTATAATTGCTTCGTATGTTAAAAACTTTTACTTGTGTAGTGTCCTGTGAACACCAAGAAACAAAAGACTTCAAAGTCCAAAACTAGCTTGACATGAAAGGCACACAAAAACTCACTGCATCCTCCACCAAGCCAACTCCAGCCACTACACTACATGGGAGAACTTCCACACACACCAAGGAGCATTAAATCAACACCTAGCACACGATATTACACAAATATTGTTGCCTCTTTCCCTTGCCCAACCAACACTACACATCAACCTCTGCAATTATAGCCATACTTAGTTAACTTGCCATTTCATCCAGTCACTTATTGACAATTGTCCTTAACCTTTTTCTTTTCCTTCATCTTGGTATTTTCTCATGCCAGGGCCTTTATTAATGAGGGCAGTTTCTGCCTGTCCCAGTGTCACACACACATATATATATATATATATATATATATATATATATATATATATATATATATATATATATATATATATATATATATATATATATATATATATATATATATATATATATATAACACACACACACAGAGGGGATGGGGCCTCATTAAGATTGTTATACACAAATGCTGATGGATTAGCTGGTAAGGCAGTAGAATTAAAAGATAGGATTCACAACAGTAAGAGTTGAGTGAGGACATAAACAGTGTCACAGGTTTTCCTAAGGGCTTCAGAATATTAAGGGTTGGAAGATCTGAGAGGACTGGTGGAGGGATAGCACTGCTCATAAGTGAAAGGATTCAAGTTGAAGAAATAAACTTGGCTATAGAAAGTGAGTTCAAGGAATTTCTTGTTGCTCGCATAAATACTGGGTCAGAGAGCATTATAATAACTGTTGTATATAACCCACCAAGGAACCAAAATAGGCTAGAAGTTTATGAGGAAAGTCATATAGGTACTATTGAAGTCATAAACTCAGTTGTTAACATGGCACGGGAGAGAAAATGTAGGATTTTGATTATGGGAGATATTAATCATAAAGAGATAGATTGGATAAATCTTGACCCACACAGTGGTGAGGACTCATTCGGGGCAAGATTCCTAGATTGCTTCAAGGGAATTTCCTACACCAACAGGTAATGGAACCAACGAGGGCCAGGGGTGGGGATGAGCCATCACTACTTGATCTAGTATTCACAGTTAATGTGTTAGATATTGAAAAAATTGACTATGAACCACCAATTGGAAAGAGTGACCACTGTGTGTTGTTGATGGAGTGTATCATTGAAGATATTCTTCCTGAGAGTAGAGGCACTGAGGACATGAGGAGGAACTATCCGAAAGGAGATTACATCAAAATGAATGAACTTTTTGCAGTTATTGACTGGAGAACCTTATTTTACAACAAATCTGTACAAGAAATGTATGACATCTTTTGTGAGAAATATGGGAAGATAAGTAGATTGCTGCATACCTGTCACCAAAGTAGGCGTATTTCATGCCAGAGAGAAATGGTTCGATAATGAGTGTAAAAGAGCTAAGGAGTGGAGACAAATGCTGGAAAAGGTATAGGAGGAGAAAAAACATAAATGCCTGGCAAACCTACAAAAGAGCAAGACATGATTACCTAAGTAAAAGAAGAGAGGCAGAGAGAGAAGGCTAAAGAAAATCCCAAGCTTTTCCACAGCTTTATCAGAGGAAAACTGAAGGTAAAAGAACAGGTTTTAAGCCTTAAGAGAGCGGATGGGAGCATCACTGAGACGGATGAAGAGATCTGCAAAGAATTGAACAAGGAGTTTCAGTCAGTATTTACAGTAGAAAATACCCCACCCCCTCAGATTGCAGAGATAGAAGCTCAAGGGCCGGTATTAGAGAACATCAACCTTACAGCCACAGAGGTATGCAAAGCGCTGGTGGAGTTAGATGTCCATAAAGCTACAGGTCCTGATGATATATCCCCTCATGTACTTAAAAAATGCACAAACTCAATATAAGTGGCACTAAGTATCCTATTTAAAAAGTCACTGGAGTCAGGGGAGATTCCAAGATGCTGTAAACAAGCAAACGTGATGCCTATCTTCAAAAAGGGAAGGAGGGATACGGCTCTAAACTATAGACCAGTTTCCTTGACCAGCATAGTTTGCAAAGTTATGGAGAAACTACTAAGGAAACATATCTCTCTTCACTTGGAATCCTTCAACTTTCTGTCAGTGAGGCAACATGGCTTCAGAGAAGGTAGATCAACAGAAACAAACTTATTAGAATTTTATAATGAGGTAAGCTGAATCTTAAAGGAAAGAGAGGGCTGGGCAGATTGCATATTCCTAGACTCCCAGAAAGCGTTTGACACTGTTCCTCATGGGAGACTTACTAGGAAGCTGCAAGCAATGGCTAGAATAGGTGGAAATGACTTGGAATGGATAAAAACTTACTTAGAAGGAAGGGAATAGAGGGTTAGAGTAAGACATTCAGTGTCTGAATGGAGAAGAGTTAATAGTGGAGTTCCACAGGGTTCAGTTTTAGGGCCATTTTTGTTCCTTGTATATGTAAATGACCTACCAGAGTCTGTAAATTCATTCATGAATATGTTTGCAGATGATGCAAAGATTGTGAAGAGAGGAGGAAACGAAAACAATGGTAGAGAACTTCAGGAAGATCTAAATAGTCTGCATGAGTGGTCAGAAAAGTGGCTAATGAAATTCAATACTTCAAAATGTAAGGTAATGAGAAATGGTACAAGTGCAAGAAGGCCCATGCTTGACTACTCGGTGGCTGGAGCAAAACTTCAAGACAGAAAATGAGAAAGATCTAGGAGTAAACATACTGGCAGATTTGTCTCCAGAAATACATATAAATGGCATAGTACGGGCAGCATATGCCTTCTTATCAAATGTAAGGGTAGCCTTCAGGCACATGGACAAGGAAATGTTCAGAAATATTTATGTAACCTATGTGAGGCCAAAGCTTGAATATGCAGCCCCCTTTTGGAATCCGAACTTGAAAAAGCACATAGCCAAGCTTGGAAAAGTTCAAAGACATGCCACAAAACTTGTGCCAGAAATACGCAATCTCAGTTATGATGAGAGGCTGAGGGAATTAGACTTACCATCACTCGAAGCTAGAAGATTGAGCTGGGATATGGTGACACTTTAAATTCCTTCATGGTTATGATAGAGTGGATAGGGATCGATATTTTGATATGGCTGGCTGTAGAACTAGAGGTCATAGTTTGAAGCTTCGTAAGAAAACTTCTTTGCAGGATGTAAGGAAATACCTTTTCAGTGTAAGAGTAGTTGATAATTGGAATTGGCTAAGCGAGGAGGTAGTTAATGCTATCTCAATCCATAGTTTTAAGGACAGGTATAAGTATCACTAAGTACAAAATGGAAGCGATCAGGAAACGGGAAGATACGAGCTTTGTGCTCTCTCCCGTAAACACTATTAGGTAATCACATCCTCCTTCTGTCCATCCTTGCAAATTCTGCCTCTTCTATGAAGACAGAGTCAACCTGGCCAGGCTGTGATGCAGGCACCACCCAGCCCTTCCAAGCAATCAAACATGACAACTCTGTCAGGGACACCTGTCCAGGATGTGAAGCATCACCTTATATAATCAAACACATTTTTTAAAACTACACCACACACAATCACATATTCCAACAACGCAACATGCATTCCCTGATAGCTCTGTGGGAAAGTTTGGGCAGTGGCTTACTTAAAGAGACTCGGACCTGTCTGCCCCAGCAGCTTAGGAAAAATAATAGCAGCAACAACTCAAGCAACTCTGCAATATGAGTGACTATTAAGTGCTAAAACATCCTTCTATAAATGAAAAGCATGAAATGTAAAAATAAACCGTAGAGAGTAATTCTTTACTACACAGAATATCTAAACAGTATTCCAAACATATATGGGTAAGTACTTTATTTCTTCAAGTTCATACTATCTGTAAGTGACTGTTATAATAATGCTGTTTTTGGCGAAGGCAGTAACTTCCAATGTTGAGACAACACATATGACACAAGAGATAACAAGCAACAAGCAAAGGAAATACTATAAATAAATTCAAAATTCTTAAGAATGTTAAATACATGCAAATATTTAAGAAACCAAAAAACTATTATGGATGGATTCATTGAACATCAACAAAAATTTCCAGTTTTTATAACGAAAATAAAATGCATACTTTGTTCCTTTTTCGTAGTTTTATTTTTTGGAAAGCCACAAGACACACATCTGAAAAGCCACAAGCAAATCACTTTGTTAAAGAAAACTCCCATATCCCATATCATTGAATGCTTTCAGAACAATTCTAAAACACTCCTGAACCATTCTTTTCTATAACAGCAAACCCATAACCATTTGAGATGAGACACCGACTCCAAGAACTTATGAAACCAATATAATAAGAATCCCAAAATGACAGGATATACCAAGGAAAAAACTCTGAATGGGCATGTTCAAATGGGACACACGTCCTAGATTAAATCATATATATACTTCTGATGCAGTTTGTACCATACCTCCCTGAAATGGGGAAAGTAACCTCACCCAAAAAACCACAACATATAATTATTTTTGAGTAAAAGGACTTGGATATGTGGAGAATTATAATTTTGAAATACCTAGGAAAAAATGGGGATATAAACCCTCTTGGTCTGGCTGCATAATCCCTCCTCTCCCTTTGAACAAGCTTCAATGATAAGATATAAACAAAATTTAACCAAAGAGCAACAATGAGATTTCACTATGCAAGTGGACATCAAGGGATATAATATTAATTAAAAAGTGATTGTGCAATGTTAATGACAACGTTAAGCAAAAGCAATGGCAAGAAAACCTAAGTTAAAACAGCATCAGCACCATTCTTCAAGTTCCTAGACTAAGCACATACTATGTAAATATGAACCATTGGACCTTTATCTTTGAAGTAGACAAGGGCAAAGAATTGCCCTGAATTAGGTTATACTTGAAGAATAATGCTTGACTGGCAAAAGGTAACTTGAAGTACTCAATCCTCAGGTAAGTCAGCTAACAATACCTTCATTATACATGAACGGTAAGTCAGCTAACAGTACCTCTATTATACATGAACAGTAAGATTTCTAACAGATGGCTCCTTGAAAATAATAATGGCTTCTATGAAAAACTAAAAAAATTAAAATTTTCACAACCAAAGAAACACCATGGTCCACAATGGTTACTGGAACTTGATGTATGTTAGTTTTAATCCTCAACGTATAAGAAATCAAAGTGGTTTCTTTAACCATTTAGAAAACTGCTCTCACATGTAGTTTTTTTTCTTATAATTACCTCCTTAATACAGTCGATTCTACAGACATCAGACTTATCAATGATCCTCCTCTTGCTTCTAATCTCAATTCTCTTTCTTTTTTGCTGGATGTGTCATCACTTCTTATTTTATTGTCAGTACACTTCCATTGCTGTTTTAATTTGTTGAGCATCCCTCCCTGTTGGCGAGGCCTATTAACACATCCCAAGTGACTTCGCCAAACAGGTAGTGTGTGGAGATTTGTAGCTGGGAGATTGGTCAGTACAGTGACTACTTTTTTTCCTTCCAGAGTCTGGAACTCTTGCTGCTTTAGTTTTCCATTACTCTTGTGACCTTTCTTTCAAAAAACAGATGTATGGTCATTTCAGAGCCTAATCCTGCCTTATATCTAGATCTCCATTACTTTGACTATTCTTTCAGTCTGTACTTCTTGTTGTTTATAATTTACTTATATCTGCCTTGTCCTTAAAGCTGCTAATTTTTCTTATGTTTTCTTGTTGCCCTGGCCTAATGAGGGCAAATTACTTTGCCCATTCAAATGTCATACTCACATAGAAAAAAAAAAAAAGACAAGTTGAACAGGTATGTTTCAGGATATGTGCAAACATGCAGATAATGTACGAGTCATTAAGAAAGGAAGAACATCTGCTGAATTATATAATAGTGTTGCAAATAAGTATTGTTTGAGGCATCATATAAAGGCTGTCAAGAAATCGAAAACTAAACATGTGGGTATGAACGTTATCATTCAAATCAAGGTTTATTTTACAAAAATTTCTTGTCACCAATCTACTGAAATTTTATGGCCATGTACAATCTATCGTACAAGAAAGGAAAGTTGGGCAACAGTAGATATATCTTGATTCTCAAAAGATTTTTGACACTTGACACTTAATCCCAAGAAATCCTTCTTTAAACCTGAGTAACACAGTAAAGTCGCAGATATAAAGGTTAGTTTAGTATAAAGACAATATGATGAACAGGATGCCGAAAATAAAAGTGTCAAACAGTACCAGGTCGGAAACAATTTCAGTGTCATAGAATATTTTTTTTTTAATTTTGATTTCCGTATTAACACGTGAAATGATAAAGGAGAGATAGGAAAGGAGATAACTTAGCATTAATTGTTGATTGGAATACTAAACATCTAATTACCCTAAAAATGGTCGAGTATATGCCTGATGAGGTTCGATGCTGTAAAGGTGTGACAACGGGAAAAATTTAATTTCTCAGTTTCTCTATACAATGACATATTGTACATCCCCAGTCACAAAAACTGTAAAAAATATAAATATTCCAAATACTTGAAAAATAACATATAAGTTTAAACAGAGTAATCAGAATATCTAGCAATGCATTAACAAGCAAATCATTACCAGGTAATAACAACCTCTAAAAAAATAACAAGAATGGTGACAAGCAATGATATCATTTTCTAAAACGTAAATTTCGCGACCTGTTTACATTTTAATTAATCTTATGCAATTCTATGCCACTAAAATATGCATAATAACTACTCATCAAAAGAGCGGTATTATCAAGTAGCTTTTCACCATAAGCTCCTTCATTAGAAAATCTCGTCTCAGATGGATAGAACCAAAGAAAAACTTCCGGGGCTTTCTATGATCGATTCAAAAGTAATAGATTATTGTACATTTTCTGTATTTAAAATACAACAAAAAAAACAAGTAGTATGATTACAATACCTGTATAAATTATGAATTCAGTACTACAGCATTCTCCCATGTGTTATATCCTCAAAGGAAGTACAACTTGTCACTTAATTCAGGGCCCACTTCCTTTCTGATACTCTGACCCACAAGGTAGGCGAGTTTGTGGGCATACTGAAAATACAATAAATGAATACAAGCATTAAACCTTAGAAAACTAAATGAAATTAATCATCTGGCACCTATTCCCATTAGGAGTCTCTCACCCCTATCATAGGGAGTGGCACTGTGAACTGCTCCTCCGACTTTAAATATTTATCATGCATGCTCTGGTTACTGGATTCAAGGAAGATACTGCATTTCTTTTTACTTAGAGCGACATCCATCTACTTTTTCAGATAGTAGTCACCATTTTTATTCGAACAAGATACAGTATCATATTCAGCTGAATTCTTCAGGGAAACTACAACTGTATTTACCTATTTACGCTAACAGGATAGATTCCTATGCTCCTTCTCCCCATCTTTGTTGGTTTCTTTTCTGATACAAAACACTTAGCATACCTTTCCTTAAAACTATGAATGCCTTTAGCTATTACAGACTCTGTGCTTAACGAATTGCAATTATAAATCTTTAAACTGAGAAATACATTTTTACATCATGGAGAGAAGTTTTCATATTTTACGAAGTTTCAACTACATCTAGTTTCTCCCCTGCTACTGAATACCTAAACATATATCTTCATGCACTCTAGCTCAATTTCATTACAGTAATGAATATTACAAATACAGTATTTATTTGACCATTCATGGAGACTCTTAAGGTCTTCCTGGGGCTTCTTACCACTATATCAATACTTCAAAATGTAAAGTAATGAGAAAGGGCAAGAGAACACGACAACCCATGGTTATGTATTCAATATCAAGAAAGCAACTACAAGAATCTGTGAATTAAAGAGATATAAGGGTGAATGCATTTGCAGATTTGTCTACAAAGTTCATATGGTGTGGTAAAAGTAGGGTATGCATTCCTGGCGAACATAAAGATATCCTTCTGGCATTTAGACAAAGAAAGCATCACAAATCTCTAAATGACTTATGTGAGGCTGAAGCTTAAATATGCAATACCATTCTAGAATCCACATGTGAGAAAATGCATAAACAAACTGGAGAACATTCAAAGACAGAGAATTGAATTCTCAGTTACGATAAAAGGCTGAAAGAGTTTAGGCTTACCCCCACTTGAAGACAGAAGAAAGAGGGATATGGAACAGGTATTTAATGCTTCCATGGTTTTGAAAAGTTGATGGAGAGCAATACTTTGACATGTATGGCTCTAGAAGTACAGGACAATGTTTTGAAGCTTCGTAAAATAAACTTTTTTGCAGATTTTAAGGAAGTACTCTATAAGCGTAATAATAGTTGATAACCGGACTTCACTGAGTGAAGAAACTGTATATGTTAAAAGCATTTACAGCTTTAAAGAAATATATGATTAAGAGTTACAGAATATACTGTATATAGATACCAATCAGGGAAAAAGTTTAGAGCTCAGGGGTCTTTCACGTGGCACCAGCCGCCCGTTTAAAGACTACGACTGAAGGTTCTTCCTTCAGGACGGTTCTTTCCTCATGCCTACATCTACACTGAATATTCTGGCGTATTCATTACACATCTCTTGCTATTGCATTACATTTGACAAGTCACAAAATTCCCCACATCTGTCTCTTTTTGTTTCTTTTTTTCCTCACATTTTTATTGTTTATGGAAAGTTCACAGCTAATGGCCCCCAGTACCCGGCATAGAGGGGTGCGAAGAATCTCCGGGGATCGTGTTGACTCCACTATTGGCTTGAGGGCAGACACGCCTGGTGGTAGTAATGGTTCTGCCCTCAACCTTGCACCTCCCAATAGATCTGCTTCTTTCACTCTTCACTATTCTAACATTCGTGGGCTGAACTCTAATCTTTCGTCGGTGGAACTACACTTGGGCACTTTCCTCCCTAACCTCCTCCTCCTATCTGAAACCCAGCTGTCTACACATGCTTCCACTGACCCATATCAAATCTCTCATTATAATCTGTATGCTCGTTTTTGTTCCAAAGGTGGGGTCTGTGCATATTGCAACACTAACACTCCTTCTGTGAGGCTCATGGACCTTGAATCTCCTGACTTTGATGTTCTCTGGCTAAAAGTCTATCTCTCCACTACCACTATCTTCCTTTGCTTCTGCTACTGTTCTCCAAACTCCACCGAGTTTGTGTCATTCTTTGAATATCTGTCCTCGTGCCATGAGTCCTTGCTATCTTCTCACCCACATATATTGGAGACTTCAATGTACACCACAGTGAGTGGCTTCATTCTTCTCACACTGATGTGGGAGGAAGCGAGGCCCTTACTTTCTCTATTACTAACGATCTGGAGCAAATTATTAAACATCCTACTCGCGTTCCTGATCGTCACAAACATGCTGCAAACACTCTTGACCTATTTTTTACTTCTAACCCTTCAAGCTACTCTTATTCTGTGCTTTCCCCTCTTGGTAAATCTGACCACTCTATGATCTCAGTCTCTTCCATTTTCGCTCCCCCACCACCAATCCCTCCTACTCAACGCCGCTTTTGGCACTTTAAGCGTACCCAACATGAAAATTTGCGTAACTTTCTCTTTGATTTCCCATGGGATGACTACTGCTTTCCATCCCGCAACCCTGATCAGGTAGCTCTAAAAGTTGCCGAGATCATGACCGCGGCAATGGAGGCGTCCATCCCCTCTTCTACAAAAACTTTCTCTCCCCTAAAACTTGGTTTGACCGTGCCTGCTCCATGGCTATCCAGGCTAGGAATAAGGCTCACCAATCTTACCAAGCCCCTCCTTCCGATTTAATTCGCTCTGCTTTTATTATAGCTAGGAATCGCTGTACTGCTCAGATTCGTAGGTCTAAGGCTTCCTTTACAAGAAGGAAAGTTGATGACCTTAACTCCTCTCCCACTGACAAATGCTTCTGGTCCTTAGCCAAAAACCTCTCCAAAATGTTCTGCAACTCAAGCTTTCCCCCTCTCATTCATTCTGATGGTTCTATAGCTTGCTCTCCCACTAACAAAGCCACTCTCTTTGGCTCTCATTTTTCTGCCAACTCTTCTATAAACGATTCCAGCGCACCTGTTCCTCGGTCTTTACCCCTCTCTAACCCTATGCCCTCCCTTATTCTTTCTTCACGCAAAGTTCATATGGTTCTTCGCTCGCTAAAGACAAACAAGGCATCTGGTCCCGATGGTATCCCTGCAAAGTTCCTTAAGGAGTTTGCAGATGAACTGGCTCCCGTGCTTTGCCGTCTTTTTTGTCTCATTCTGTCAACCAGTATCTATCCTTCATCTTGGAAGCCTGCTCTAGTTCAACCTGTTCCTAAGAAGGGTGATCACTCTATTCCTTCTAACTACCGACCTATTGCCCTAACCTCCTCTACTGCTAAAGTTTTCGAAACTTTGCTCAATTCTCACTTCTTGAAATGGCTTGAATCTAACTCTCTTATCTCCGATCACCAGTACGACTTCCACAAGGCAAGATCCACTGGTGATCTTCTGTCCTATCTTACTCATGTATGGTCATCTTCTCTGAGGAACTATGGGGAATCCTTTGTCGTTGCCCTTGATATCTCTAAGGCTTTTGACAGAGTCTGGCACAAGGCTTTGTTGGCCAAACTCCCTGCCTATGGCTTTACCCCTTCTTTCTGTTCTCTGATTTCCAGTTTTCTTACTGACCGTTTTATATCTGTAGCTGTTGATGGCGTGACATCTAGCCCTCTCTCTGTTACCAGTGGTGTTCCACAGGGCTCTGTTCTTTCACCTACTCTGTTCCTACTCTTCATCAATGATCTTTTACAATCCCCATCTTCCTCTCATCTTCATGCCTTTTCCTCTGCCTTTTCTTCACAACCTTCATCTGTTACTCGCAATCAATCTCGTATCTCTCTTTCTTCTACTCTTAATTCCGATTTGCAGAGAGTACAGAGTGGGGCACTCAAAATTTAGTTAAATTCAATGCCTCCAAGACACAGTGTTTGGCTATCTCTTTATATTCTTCTCCTCCTGATAACCCTATTGTCTTCGAAACTAATGAAATTTTCCCTCTTAACTCTATCAACATATTAGGAATCCATATAACCTCTAACTTGTCTTGGAAGAATCATATAATCCAAATTTCTAAATCTTCATCCAAATAATTGGGGGTTTTGTTTCGTTTTCGTCATTACTTTTCCTCTTTGCAGTTACTTAAAATTTACAGAGGTCTTATCCGTCCCTGCTTAGAATACTGCTCACACATCTGGGGTGCTTCTTTCTTTACTTATCGTCTTGATAGGGTTGTATCTAAGGCAGTCAGACTCATTAATGATCTTTCTCTTACTTCTAACCTGGATTCTCTCTCTCTTTGCCGTAAGATATCTTCCCTTACGCTTTTCTATCGCTGCTCTGATGAGTTGCATCCCTCCCACACTGCCGAGGCCGCGTAACACTCACTAAGCGGCCTCATCACACAGGTACTGTGTGGAGATTTGTAGCTCGCGGATTGGTCGGTACAGCGACTGCCTCTTCCCATCTACCTCCAGACTCTGGAACTCTCTTCCTTCTGTCTTTCCTAAGTCTTATGACCTTTCAACCTTCAAAAAGCAGATCTATCGTCATCTCAGAGCCTAGTCCTCCATATCTCTGGGTCCTCTGTACTTTGACTGTTTTTTTTCTGTCTGTCGTTTTCTCACTCATATATATATATATATATATATATATATATATATATATATATATATATATATATATATATATATATATATATATATATATATATATATATATATATATATATATATATATATATATATTAAATACACGAAACCCTTGCTTATACATCTTAAGTCTTTTTGCAGTTATTGACTGGAGAACCTTATTTTACAACAAATCTGTACAAGTAATGCATGACATCTTTTGTGAGAAATATGGGAAGATAGTAGATTGCTGCATACCTGTCACCAAAGTAGGTGTAATTCATGCCAGAGAAATGGTTCGATAATGAGTGTAAAAGAGCTAAGGAGTGGAGAGACAAATGCTGGAAAAGGTATAGGAGAAAAAACATAAATGCCTGGCAAACCTACAAAAGAGCAAGAAATGACTACCTAAGTAAAAGGACTATGAGAGGGACATCACCAGGAAGGCTAAAGAAAATCCCAAGCTTTTCCACAGCTTTATCAGAGGAAAACTGAAGGTAAAAGAACAGGTTTTAAGGCTAAAGAGAGCGGATGGAAGCATCACTGAGACAGATGAAGAGATCTGCAATGAAATGAACAAGGAGTTTCAGTCAGTATTTACAGTAGAAAATACCCCATCCTCTCAGATTGCAGAGATAGAAGCTCAAGGGCCGGTATCAGAGAACATCAACCTTACAGCCACAGAGGTATCCAAAGTGCTGATGGATTTAGATGTTCATAAAGCTACAGGTCCTGATGACATATCCCCTCATGTACTTAAAAAATGCGCAAACTCAATATCAGTGGTACTGGGTATCATATTTAAAAAGTAACTGGAGTCAGGGAAGATTCCAAGATGCTGGAAACAAGCAAATGTGATGCCTATCTTCAAAAAGGGAAGGAGGGATACGGCTCTAAACTATAGACCAGTTTCCTTGACCAGCATAGTTTGCAGAGTTATGGAGAAACTACTAAGGAAACATATCGCTCTTCACTTGGAATCCTTCAACTTTTTGTCAGTGAGGCAACATGGCTTCAGAGAAGGTGATCAACAGTAACAAACTTATTAGAATTTTATGATGAGGTAAGCCGAATCTTACAGGAAAGAGAGGGCTGGGCAGATTGCATATTCCTACACTTCCAGAAAGCATTTGACACTGTTCGACATGGGAGACTTATTAGGAAGCTGCAAGCAATGGCTAGAATAGGTGGAAAGGTCTTGGAATGGATAAAAACTTACTTAGAAGGAGGGGAACAGAGGGTTAGAGTAAGACACTCAGTGTCTGAATGGAGAAGAGTTAGTAGTGGAGTTCCACAGGATTCAGTTTTAGGGCCACTTTTGTTCCTTGTATATGTAAATGACCTACCAGAGTCTGTAAATTCATTCATGGATATGTTTGCAGATGATGCAAAGATTGTGAAGAAAGTAAAAAACGAGAACAATGGTAGAGAACTTCAGGAAGATCTAAATAGTCTGCATGAGTGGTCAGAAAAGTGGCTAATGAAATTCAGTACTTCAAAATGTAAGGTAATGAGAATGGGTACATGTGCAAGAAGGCCCAAGCTTGACTACTCGGTGGCTGGAGTACAACTTCAAGAGACAGAAAAGAGAGAGATCTAGGAGTAAACATACTGGCAAATTTGTCTCCAGAAATACATATAAATGGCATAGTAAGGGCAGCATATGCATTCTTATAAAATGTAAGGGTAGCCTTCAGGCACATGGACAAGGAAATGTTCAGAAATATTTATGTAACCTATGTGAGGCCAAAACTAGAATATGCAGCCCCCTTTTGGAATCCACACTTGAAAAAGCACATAGCTAAGCTTGAAAAAAAGTTCAAAGACATGCCACGAAACTGGTGCCAGAAATACACAATCTCAGTTATGATGAGAGACTGGGGGAATTAGACTTACCATCACTCGAAGCTAGAAGATTGAGGGGGGATATGGTGACAGTCTTTAAATTCCTTTATGGTTATGATAGAGTGGATAGGGATCGATATTTTGATATGGCTGGCTGTAGAACTAGAGGTCATAGTTTGAAGCTTCATAAGAAAACTTCTTTGCAGGATGTACGGAAATACATTTTCAGTGTAAGAGTAGTTGATAATTGGAATTGGCTAAGCGAGGAGGTAGTTAATGCTATCTCAATCCATAGTTTTAATGACAGGTACGATAAGTATCACTAAGTATAAAATGGAACCGATCAGGAGACGGGAAGATACGAGCTTTGGGCTCTTTCCCGTAAACACAATTAGGTAATTACATACTCACAGCACAATCCTGCCTCTCTTCCTCTTTAACATATCCACTCTCCTCATCTTTACTAAATTTTGTCTATTTTCATACAGCAAGCCATCTACTTTAATTATTATAATCTTTCGCATTCCACATCAGATAGAAAGGAGGCACTGTCTGTTAACAACTCTGGTGAGGGGTAACATGCTGGATCTGAATGTGTCGACTAAAAACCAACATATACATGATATGCATAATTCAGAAAGATCTTCGTTAAAATACCTCTAAAAAGAAAATAATCTTTAAAATAGAAAAATTAAAAACAAGCTAGAAATTTTATGTTTTATGGTACTATACTCCTATATCTTTAGTTTCGATAAAACTAGAAACAAGTCTAAAATATAATGCATAACGGCAAAAGGTGCATAGGTCATTATTTACCTGGCAAGGGGCAGGGACACGCACAGTACCGGGCCAGTTGTAGTAGAGATGCGTTAGCTTATAGGTCAGTTTCTGGATATTATCGACCTTTAAATTACCAGCATCACGAATGATGATGTAATGACTTGGTGACACAGTACCCTATAATACAAAGAAAAATTTTATTGATACAAATGCAATAGAAATACGCATAATAATGTGCGAAAGTGATCACCCAATTTAGGATATCCACTGTGAGTAGAAAGAAAACTATCATCATGATTGTCATATGGATTCTATTACTCACATTCTTGATACCACAATTTCATCTGGAAAAAAGGAATACCTAAAGAGAGCATGGCGGTTTATGGCAGGGATAACTAGCAACTAGAAACAATCACATTATTTAGGTACATTTTTATGTTATTATCAGGAAATGTAAGTATCAGTTTGCTGCAAACTATATTTCTTTATTGTTCATGAGATTTTAATTTTATTCATATTCTAGAATGAAGTGTCCCAACATAGAATGAGAATGTTCATCAGGTTCAACAAGACACTCACCACTCACAAACTGATTATATTTCAACTATCTTGAGTTCCAAAAGTTATGTCTTTCTTGCATGATTTTTGGCATATTCCGAGTTATATTTGGTATCTAAGAGCAATGAAAAGAAATGATAGGTTTATCATTTGTCATGTAAAAGACGGATGGACAGTGTAAGTGAGGACTTGCCAAACAGATAATATCTAGGAGTGCCAGAGGTCTGTAAGTGATGGGCTGAAC
The DNA here is from genome assembly GCA_037179515.1 of Halocaridina rubra. Lineage (NCBI taxonomy): Eukaryota > Metazoa > Arthropoda > Malacostraca > Decapoda > Atyidae > Halocaridina > Halocaridina rubra. The sequence goes on from JAXCGZ010018882.1 coordinate 68,185, forward strand.
TGCAGCAAAGTGCCATGCAAACTATCATAATGTAAGTGCACGAAACCAAGACGCTGTGATGAGACAGAGGTGAAAAGAAAAAAGTCTGGTTGGGAACTGTTTGGACATGCACTGAGTATTTTCACTTTAAATAGCATGCTCAATCATAGACATGCACGGCGGTCATTAGAACACAAGCAACCAGTACCTCTCGAATTTTTCCTTGTGTTTTTGAGTGAACCGGATCTGATGTATAAAATTTAAAGCAAATTTGCCTGAATAGAGGTTCTGCAGTGTTGTGAGTAAAAAAATATTTTTGTATTAAGAGAGACTGTCCTTAAAATTAAAAGGGAAAACTGAGAAGACATCTGAGAGGGGAAAAAGAAGCTGTGCTGCCCTGTCTTGAAGGAAGTTAGAAGAATTGCCACAGGAGAAGCCATCACATTACCTAATTTTTTGTGTAAATCGGGGAGAGCTCTGACAGCCTTATTACCTGATCCTGTGGTTCCATAATTTGGTCAAATCAATATCCTTCCCGTATAGATTAACTGATAGTCAATTTGTCACAAGAAATACATGAATAGATAAATAAATACGAACAATACACCTGTCAACAGTGCTGAGTTAAGTTGCCAAGTAGCACAATTATATTATTTTTACCTTTATGCTCTATTCTCTTATTTCTTTTTTGTTTAAATTGAGCTAGGTTAAAATTCTGATCTTGTGATAACATACCTTGGTTAAAAATTTATCTTTTTCTTTCTGAAATGACAGTTTAGCAGTTAAGAAGAAAATTTAGCAAAAACAGGTGTAAATGCATCAAGAGGGTGTCTCCACGGTTGCATATTCAAGTTTTCCTTCATGTGGGCTTTTGTTTTGTATTTTTTCTCTAATTACCACAGTCAAGTTTTACGTCAGGATGTGTGTTACCAGAAAAGAGATGAGCTAAGTAACTAAATTAGTACTAATATGAAGAGATAGCAATTCTGTGTGAAGTTAAACAGACACATTTCTCTTTTTTTTTCTCTATATTCTGTGAAAGGCAAAACATCAAAATGAAACCATCTCTGTACCTAACCCCCACATTCAATGGCAGGAGAGGGGTGGTAGAGGATATCTGGGGGTTGCAAGAGGAGGAATAGCTCTTAGAAAGCTGAAACATAAAGTCAAGGACTATGAGACCCTTGTAATAAAACTTGATGACAAAATTCGGAATATGGATAGAGAAATAAAAGAGAATGAAACATTTAGTGGTAATAAGATCTTTGGAGGATACAAATAGGGCACAAGGACAAGAGAGAAAAGAACTAGAAAAATGAATAATAAAGAAGCTAGAAGGGGAAAACAGTAAACTAGAAACCAACATTTCTAAACAAGAAGATAACATCAAACAGACGAATGACATCCTGAATGAAATAAATGTGAGTTTATGCTCTCTTCTGACAGAGACGAGATTGCAGCTTGAAAAGTCCAGATAAAGGAAATCATCGAACAGTTTAGAAAAGTTTCAGGAGCTGAATACAGAACATGATGCCATGAAAACTTCCTTTGCAGATGTCGTAAAGAGGAATGTGGCAATAAAAGAGGCTGTGAGGGTAGTGGCACTGGAAAACATACAAACGGTCGAGTATAAAGAAACAGGATTAGAAAAAATTAATGAAGTTGAGGTGGTAAGGGCTAATCCACTGATTAAACAGAACTTGATAAAGAGAAGACAGTGGTAATCTCAGGCATAAGTGAATCCCAGGATTCACTTATGCCTGGGGAGAATTGAACAAAATAAAGCTAGGGCTTTAGGCCTGATAAGGAAGCTTGGAGTAGTATGTGGTTTGGAGAATATTGTAAACATTCACCAACTTGGTAAATATTCTAGGAAGGGAAAGGAAAGACCAATGAAGGTAACCTTTGAGAGAGGGGACACATGTAGAGAAATATAGATGAGAAAAAACCTAAAAGACTTTCAAAAATTCAAAACCGGCTTCCTTAGACCATACACAACACAGGCAGAGACGGAAAGGATCAAAAACTTGTTACAAGAGGCTAGAAGATTAAATGAGGGAAGAAATGAAGACGATAAAAAAATTTTTTTGTTTCAGAGTTCTCCCAGACAAAGGGGAGATAAAGACGATAATAATAGAAGATCAGGGAAGCAGCCTCAATAAGAATGCTGATGAGGTAGCTGGTAAGGCAGTAAAATTAAAGGATAGGATTCGCAACAGTAAGGCATATATAGTAGCAGTTACAGAGACTAAGATAAGCGAGGACATAAACAGTGTCACAGTTTTTCCTAAGGGCTTTAAATTTTTAGGGGCTGAAAGATCTGAGAGGACTGGTGGAGGGATAGCACTGCTCATAAGTGAAAGATTTCAGGTTGAAGAAATAAACTTTACCCTACTTCTTTCAATTTCCATATCGGAGGTACCAATCTTGTTGAATTGGATGAAGTGAAGCTACTAGCAATGCAACTAATCAGAGAAAGCATAAGTATTCTGAATTTATTATCGACTTGAGGTATCAATCCCCATTGTCCGTAAAGGTTTTAAATGGATTACGAATGTAAATGTATAAATTTTGTATGTAGTACAGCCACCCTTGCAAAGAAACTTATGACGGGGTGCATGACGAATCCCAACACTATGCCTTCTCCTCAAACTGCTTCTATTTTTCCTATTTTGTTTCTTTATTTGCATATTGCCATACACAAGGAATATTTAACAGTATACGGTGTCATGGTGAAAAACAGACTTAAGATATATTGATACCAATGATAAACACATGAAGCCAACACTTACCTGTCTAACATGCTGAGACACAAGAAGAAAATCACACCAGTTTCTCCTTGTAACAATGCTGTCAACAATTGAGCCAGGAAGAGGATTATTATAACGTCTATCCCTCTAAAAACAACAAAATCATACTTTTACATAATACAGTAACGTGACTTTACACAACATAGCCAAATACTGTAGTTAAACCATCAGTATGCGTATCTTCAACATAATTATACTTTAAATATAGCACATAAAACAACTGACCATTAAGGAAAAAATTCTGGTGTGTGTCTTTTTTTGGACAACAATGAATGAGAGTTTTGGCTCATAAGATTCAAAATGCTGGAAGATAGAAGACAGCTGTGGAACTTCATGGTCCTCTACCAGCTGAAGCTGCCCGTCACTCACACCGTCTCGATAAACAATGATTGTCCTAGGTAAAGAGTGATGCAGCTGGCAAAAAAATGAAAACCTCAAAAGTAAACCTTGTGAATTGTGTGTTAAACCTTCTTTAATGCCTAAGCATTTATTTTTTTTTTATTTTCGTGAGATACTGACCTCATTATAGAAATAACCTTCAAATTTAATTGCAAGTTAATAGAAGAAACAACTCAGTACTAAGGCAACATTTCACAGTGCCATAGTCAGAAAAAAATATGAAAGTAAGCACAGAGTATCTCTCCATCATACGTGTATCTGTTATATCTATCATAGGAAACAAAAGGATAAAAATCAGTTGTGTAAAATTCATAGCAGTACATTGCAAGAGTAACACACATCCGATCACATATGTATGTAGAATCATGCAGAAAAACACTAATACTGAATGGAAATTATTTTTTAGCATTTTACTAATAAGAGTACCCGTGACAACTTTCTAATAAAAAAAATTAGAACTTGCCTTGTGATAATGACGTAGAGCTTCCAGCAAGGAAATTTTCAAACCACTGATAATTTCTTCACTAGGGTGTTGGAAACTAGAACGTGAAAACCATCTAGTCAAAGTATTATTAAAAGACGCCACAAATCCCACAACTGACGCTCCTTTATGTACTGGATCATGATACACATCAATTCCACAAACCTGAAATACAACAGACTCAAACATTTACTCTATCGAGTGGCTATCGTGTTACTCAATTAGAATATGCTCGTAGCAATTTTATACAGTATATATATATATATATATATATATATATATATATATATATATATATATATATATATATATATATATATATATATATATATATATATATATATATATATATATATATATATACAGTAATTCCTCGCTATATCGCGGTTCACCTATCGCGAATTCAGTGCATCGCGGTTTGTTTTGGGCGAGTTTTTTTTTTCTGGGTATATGCAAAAATATTAAATTAAAAAAAAAAAAAAAATTTCAGTATTTTCATTATTTTATTGAAAAAAAAAATTTCATTATTTTATTGATAAAAAAAATTTATTTCCCAGCCTAAGAATAATAAAACAGTAAGAAATTGAAAAAAAAAAAAACAAATTTGAACATGTAACTCTGCACCATAGAAAGTACGATACCGGTATCAGCGTTTCGGAAAACGAAAAGGGTCGCACCTACGTGAGCTAGTACATATTGAAATTTTCATTATTTTATTGATAAAACAAGTATTTCCTAGCCAAAAAATAAAAAAAACAGTAAAAATTAGTAAAAAAAACAAATTTCAACATATAACTCGCAGTATTTCACCATGTGAAATACTGTCTGATAGTGTACAATGTATTGGCGTCTTGGAAAACGCAAAGGCTTGCACCTACGTGAGATAGTTTATGGAATGCTATTGGATGAAAGGTGTTTTGTATCATGGGGTCTGATTGGCTTTTTGATTGAAGCTTGGTTCTCCCACCATCATCCATTGTCTTGCCTCACTCGTTCAGTCTAACTCACATGTGCGCTGTTCACGTTGTGCTTATTAATACGCTGTGCTTGCGATTTTGTTTTATTCACGTATTTCAACCTTTACAATGCCTCCCAAACGTCCTTCATCTTTTAAGGCTTCTGATAGTGAGCCTAAGCGGCAAAGGAAGATGTTAACCATAATGGATAAGGTGACACTGTTAGATATGCTGAAAGATGTAAGAGGTTTGCGGATGTCGGCCGCCATTTTGGCCTCAACGAATCTACTCTTCGCTACATCAAAATGGACGAGGCAAATATCATGAAAACAGCGACTATTTCTTTTAGTACATCAGCGAAGAGAGTCGTAACACCCCACAATAAGATAATAGTGCGGATGGAATCTGCTTTGGCCCTGTGGATTGCCGATTGCAGAAAGAACATCAGCATAGACAGCAATATCATACAACCAAAGGCAAAGAAGCTGTACAAGACATTCGCTGCACACGAACCCAAACGACGACAGTTGCAGCCGTGGAGAGGAGGAGGAGAGAGAAGAAGATATCGGCGACCCAGAACCAGGTCTCTCCAGCGATTCTCCACCGAGGAAACAATCGTTTGTTGCAAGAAAGGGATGGTTCGCCAAATTCAAAAGGGCTTTGGCCTAAAGAGCATTGCAGTTTATGGCAAAGCTGCCTCTGCAGATACAGCTGCAGCAGAAGATTACGTGAACAACGACTTCAAGAAAATTATCGCCGAAGGGGAATATGCTCCTGAGCAAGAGTTCAACATGGATGAGACTGGCTTATTTTGGAAAAGAATACAGTCTCGAACTTTTCTCTTCAAGGAAGACGCTAAAGCCCTGGGATTTAAAGCGCATAAAGACCGCGTTATCCTCATCATGCGCGGGAATGCTGCGGGCTTCATGTTAAAGCCCAGGCTTATCTACAAGTCTAAGGGCTTTGAAGAATAAAAACAAGAATCTGCTGCCAGTGTATTGGATGCATAACCCTAAGGCCTGGATCACAAAAAGCCTCACATTGGACTGGTTTCACCAATGCTTTCTCCCTCAGGCCAAAATTTATCTTGCGGAAAAAGGACTTGAATTTAAAGTCCTTCTTTTGATGGATAATGCTGGTGGCCACACAACTAATCTCCAATATGATGGTGTTCTAGTAGAGTTCCTGCCACCGAATACGACGTCACTGATTTAGCCTATGGATCAAGGCGTTATTCGTGAGTTCAAGGCCCTCTACACATGAAATACCCTGGCGAACCTGGTTGAAGCCATGCATGCAGACAAAGAATTCTCAATGAAGGCTTACTAGCGTAATTACACGATTGCTACATGCCTTCAAAATATTCAGAATGCAATCAAAGAGATGAAGCCGGCCTCAATCAATGCCAGCTGGAAGCAGTTGTGGCCCAAAATCATCTACGTCTACAAGGGATTTGCTCCTGACAAAGTCCATAACTCGGCAGTTGCGAAAGTTGTGAAGTTGGCTGCATTGCTAGGAGGAGAAGGCTTTAAAGATATGACTCACGAAGACGTGAATGAACTGATAGACTGCCACTCGCAGCCTTTGACTGATGAAGACTTGGAAGAAATGACAAAATCAGCGAGCGAAGAAGAGGAAGAACAACAACTTGAGGAAATGCACAAAGAAATTGAAGAACCTGGCAGCCATATATGAACATGTGAGAGCAGTCCAACAATTCTCGCAGGAACATGACGATAATATGGTTCGTTCGGTGACCTTCTGCAATCTTCTCGACGATGCCATGATTCCTTACAAGACCATCTTCCAGCAAAAGAAGAAACAGCGACAGCAACTCCCCATTACCATGTTCTTCGCTCGCAAAAAGCAGCCGTGAAGCTGTTATTGGCTGCGGAATAATTTCCTATGGAGTCTACAAACGTCATTACCACCTCATTCACGGTAGGTTTAGCTAACACGATCATATAAATTTACGCTTGCATGCTGTTATTTATAAAGTAAAGGGTGATTTTTAACAGTGCAGGAAGGGTTTATACAGTAAATGTAAAAATAATTGTAATATACCTGTGTATATGAGTATGTCATGTCATTACCACCTCATTCACGGTAAGTTTACCTATCTCTTTCATATAAATTTGCGCTTGAATGCTGTTATTTATGAAGTAAAGGGTGGTTTGTTAACAGTACAGGGAGGGTTTATACAGTAAACGTAAAAATAAATGTAAAATACCTATGTACATATAGGGTGATCCTACTTCACGGAAATTCACCTATCACTGTCGGTCCCAGAACCTAACCCCCACGATAAACGAGGGATCACTGTATATATATATATATATATATATATATATATATATATATATATATATATATATATATATATATATATATATATATATATATATATATATATATATATATATATATATATATATATATATATATATATATATATATATATATAGAGAGAGAGAGAGAGAGAGAGAGAGAGAGAGAGAGAGAGAGAGAGAGAGAGAGAGAGTGAGTGAGTGAGTGAGTGAGTGAGTGAGTGAGTGAGTGAGTGAGTGAGTGAGTGAGTGAGTGAGTGAGTAAGTTAGTTAGTTACTTTTCCTCACCATCAATCCTGATATAGGAATTTTCAGAGCCCAAAGTTCACCTCCCATCTTGCAGTTCATTTGAAGAGCAATTTTTTGAGTTACTGATCGAAGTTTGGCATCCTGGGAAAGCGTTCTTGAATTGATACACTGCGTTGGTAAACAGAGGTCTATGCATGCTGTCCGTTTCACTGCTGCATATCGATCATCACGTTGCGTGGGAAAAATGATGACGGCAATCTGAAGCTGTAATTCAATTACTATAATAATGCCATAAAATATTTCATATACACACACACACACACACACACACATATATATATATATATATATATATATATATATATATATATATATATATATATATATATATATATATATATATATATATATATATATATATATATATATATATATATATATATATATATATATATATATATATATATATATATATATATATATATATATATATATATATATAGATATATATATATATATATATATATATATATATATATATATATATATATATATATATATATATATATATATATATATATATTAGGAAAATATTAAGAAAGTTATAGCACCTCAATGCAATAAAAATTACACTGTGAATTAAGGGTTTCATTCTTATTGTTTTTTTGCTCAACATAACGGTATTTATTCACTGAAATCTGGCTATGTTATCAATATCAAATAAAAGTGCAAATCTTTCGTATCTAAAACATTTTTCTGACTTGGCACCACAGATAGTGAAAGCAGCTGAGAGATCACAAATGTTCAATAAGGAAAGTCAAGAGAGTGTCAACTTATCCCGTATGTCTTCCCTCAGTTTTTCTATTAACAGTTCATTGGCAATGAAAAATATTCTGAGAGAGGAAGAGCTAACCAGATCTTCTCTTCTCCATAGTTTTTAGTATGTAGTTACAATATGCAATGAATACAAAGATGAATTCTGGTTATTCTGTCTGTACCTGGTCATGATAATGCTGCTTCAAACCATTGACATAACTCTGGGTTTTATCGTCAAATAATCGGACAATGCGAGGGTCTCCCACCTGGATGCCCAAGCATCGGGTAACTTGCCGCAGCATCTCCACAAACTTTATGGCACGTTCTTCATCCCTTTTAAAGAACATCACCATCCAACACTGAGGTTTGAGATCAATCTGCTCAAATACATTTGCGAATAACAGGAGTTAAGAAAATTTTGAGAACAAAAAGTTAGTTACGTTCATATATTGAGTGAAATGTATTTTTTTTTAACTTAAGGTGTGACTAAGAGAGTGCTGTGTCAATGAATGATTATGTAGTATTAATTAAAATTTGGATAAGAGGCTTTTCCTGAAATTATTTAAAATTGTAAAATTATCTCACAGAAAAGCATACATACCGGAACGATGACGTTTTCACGGCATACTTCACGACTGAAGTCAGCAATATCTGTTCCAGCCATTTCTTTATTTTTGAAATAAATTGTCTCTGGAGGAAGCACTCTCCCTTCCAAGTGGATGGTACTATCTTCTAGAGTCAAACCCCAGTCAGCTAAAGTTTGACGAGTCATCGAATTTTCTATCATATATTACACCTTCATTAGTACACCAGAAGAAAAACAAACTAAGCAGATAAAATAAAATATGACTACATTTATCTTTAATTTTCTAAGGAACTGGAGTCATTTATATATTCAACTAAAATTTGTTTAAGTTTATTACAAACACATTTCCAATATACATTAAAAACCAAAATCTCCCTTCTAAGGAGAGTGGCCAAGTTAATGTACTAATCCATGCACTGGAAGATCAACTCTCCACACCAACTGCTTCAGTTTCTCCTCAAAATAAGCCATTTGTTCTGTGGCATCAGCAATTAGCAACTGATTCAATTTCCAATCCCCTTCCCTTCTAACCCATTAACTCTGCCTTACGTTTCTGCAGTTACTCATAAGTACTGTACACATCAAAGGGCACACAAAACTTAGAGGGAAGGGAAAAGAGGGTTAAAGTAAGACACTCAGTGTCTGAATGGAGAAGGCTTAGGACTGGGGTTCCACAGCGTTCAATTTGAGGGCCACTTTTGTTCCTTGTAAATGAAAATGACCTACCAGAGTCTGTAAATTCAGTCTTGAATATGTTTGAAGATAAGGCAAAGATTGTGAAGAAAGTAAGAGACGATAACAATGGTAGAGAACTTCTGGAAGACCTAAATAATCTGCAAGAGTAGTCAGAAAAGTGGCTAATTAAATTCAATACTTCAAAATGTAAGTGAATGAGAATGGGCACAAGTGCGAGAATTCCATAGCTTGGGTACTCAATAGCAGGTGCAGAACTTCGCAAGACAGAGAATGAGAGAGATCTAGGAGTAAAGATATTGGTAGATTTGTATCCTAAAATGTATATAAATGGCATAGTAAGGGCGGAATATGCTGTCTTAGCATATGTAAGGGTAGCCTTCAGACACATGGACAAGGTATGTTTAGGAATATATGCTACTTATATGAGGCCAAAGCTTGAATACGCAGCCCTCTTTTGGAATCCACACTTGAAAAAGCATATAGATAAGCTGTAAAAAGTTCAAAGACATGGTACGAAAGGGGTTCCAGAAACACACAATCTCAGTTATGAGGAGAGGTGAGAGAATTAAACTTACCATCACTCGAAGCAAGAAGAATGACGGGGGATATGGTGACGGTTTTTAAATTCCTTCATGGTTTTAACAGAGTGGATAGGGATCAATATTTTTATATGGCTGGCTCTAAAACTAGATGTCATAGATTGAAGCTTCGCAAGAAAACTTCTTTGCAGGATGTAAGGAAGTAGTTATTTTAGTGTAAGAATAGTTGACGATTGGAATTCGCTAAACAAGGAGGTAGTTAATGGTAATGCAATTCATAATTTTAAGGACAAATATAATAAGTATTATTTAGGATAAAAAATGGAACCGACCAGGAGACAGGGAGTTACGAGTATAGGGCTCCTTCTCATAAGCACAATTTGGTAATTACAGCTGCAACCTCCTCCAGCCCTGTTTCAACACACTACAAAAATGGTTCACAACAGACAGACTTAAATTAGCACCAGCCAAATCTGCAGTTAGTCTCCTCACAAACTAGACAGTAGAACACCGTCACATTCCACACCTCACTATAAACATCATCATAATACACATGTACAAGTGAAATACTGGTATAACATACAATACATCAATGTCATTTGAACAATATGTCATAAACATCAAAATCAAAGTGACACCAAAACTTAACGCCCTCAAAACCAATACAACATTCCAATACATCAAAGAAACCTCTTCAACAGTATACAGACAATATACATACATAGTCAGTGATGGAATATGCAAGCCCTAGAAGAAATTTTATCCTTACAAAAACACAAAGCACCCAACAAACTATACAAAACAAAGCCCTAAAAATAAGCAAAGGCTACACAGCTACTAGTAGTACAGACCATTTACAACAAGAAATATAAATCCTAAAAATCAAAGACCATCTTGGCATGAAAGCCTCAAATATTCTTGCTTAAAACTCAACAAAGCAACTCTACCCACTAAGCTTCATGGCAAAACACCCACACACACCTCGAAACGTTAAAACAATACCTATAGCACATGAAATCACACATAAATAATGTTATCTCTTCCCCCTTCCCACCCCAAAACATCCTAGGCAAATACATCCATACGTAGCTAACTTGTCGTTCCATTCAGTCACTCAACAACAGAGCAAAGCTGCATGCACAACCTCCCAGCATCCATCCTTCCAAATTCTCCTTTCCCGTAAAGCCAGAGTCAACCTGGCCTAGATGCAAAGTGGGCACCACCCAGCCCTTTTGAGCTATCAGAAGAGATTTGTTGACTTTGTCAAAGATGCCTGTCTGGGATGTAAAACATCTTCTCATACATTCAAACACATTATGGGAGACTGCACTGCTTACAACCATATATGCCAACAACACAACATGCTCTCCCTGGGAGTTCTATGGGTAAACCAAGGATCAGCAGCTGCTTTCCTTAGGGACATTGAGCTGTTCGGCAAAGCAGTATAGGGCAAGCCATCAACAACAGCTTCAACATCTCACTTATTAAAACGGCCACTCCTCTTTTCCCTCACTCTATCTCAAACACCATGCCTAACACATTCTCAAATTGAACCTCACATTTAAATTTTGTTTTACTCAATGTTAACACCTTCATCTCTCTTCGTCACATTTTGAATTTTGAAGACATTGTAGGATATTACAAGAGAAAATTAAAACAATCTTAATTATCAGTAACACTTACCATTAACATTTCTTATAAAAGTTCTTAGAGCTGCTTGTCGGACGTCTGGGGTTACACGCGTAAACTGGGCAATGTCCTTCATCACCCTAAAATCAGCACGCATGTCATCTCTCAAACCAGTTACATAGCAAAGTTCAGGAATTAATGAAACAGCTTTCACCACCCCCTGTATGTAAAATATATACTGAATAAATGCCGTTTAAACATTGTGGTGGAAAAGAAATAATCTTACATCTATATCTCCTGCATACTTTAAGTGCCAACTAAAATGGATATGAGCGAGAGGGACTGGGTATCCCATAGACATAACTTGGTTTTTCCTTGCAAAAATACTGCTGACAAAGAAGGTGAAGAAGTAAAGGGCCTGATGAAATCAGCTGCTTCCACGTTTTTTTTTTTTACTCTTCTGGCTTCAGAAAAATATGGAATCAACTAAAAAAAAAAATATGAAGGGGCTTCGAAGAATAAAGTGTATATACTGTATGGCTAAATACGCAAGTAGCCCATTGAGTATGACTAATGATAAGCACAAACCTACTCCAAAATCAAGTTGCTCATATAAAAGTTAGAAAAATAGTTTTAGCCATACATCTCTGGTTATGGACCTTTGATAAGTTAAATAGGCCGAGAGCCAATTTAGAAAAAGATGGCTTCTCTATTTTACCTGCTACTTGCCCTAACAAGCCTTGAGGTCATGCTACTTTATTATTTCCTTAAAGAGCTACGAGATGGAAATAACTGCCCTTATCAAAGCCTGAACTTGTATAGATACCGTTTCATCTATAATTTTGACCTTTAATTATATACTCAATTAGCAGGTTGTATTAACAAGGATTATATCACAATTAATGGACAATCTTGAAAATTTGAAAGAAATACATTAGAAAATATACTCATTAGTGCGAAAAATTTGCAAGTGAGCAACTAAATATTATAAAAGATATTAAATAATGAACGATGCTCTATTTTCTTCTTCTGCTCGTGACCACCCTGTTAAACACAAAGGGAATAGGAAAGCAAACACTAAAAAGTAATGAAAAGTCAAAAAACATACAGCACAGTACAAGTAAAGATAGACAAATGCATTAAAGAAAGAATACCATAAAATAAGAAATGAATATCTTAAAATAATAGGTATATTTTATAGCTTAGGAATATTCAATAAAGAAAGAGCCCTGATATGAGCGAAAAGATGTTCTTCAAAACATCCTACGTAATGAACAAAAGTAGATTTTCTATAGTTCTAACTGGTCATTTAAAAATACTTATTACATAATGGTGTACTTACTCTGTCTCGCAAACCCTTCTTCGTTATTCGATGAAGTAGCAGGGGTTGTTTGGGATCCTTGATATCAATATCATATGTATTCTTGTAGTAATTTATGTAGCTAATCTATATTAAAAAAGAAAATGCTTTAATACTAGAAGACAAAGAGAATGTACTACAATTTGAAAGAAAATAATTCAGTCTTGAAAGAAAACGGACTGCTTAAGTTCAGAAAGAAAATGATTACAAGTCCTGAAATTTATACCAAATTGAAAATGATGTTAACAGAGAATCTTAAAGTTAAGGAAAATTTTACTGGAGGCTACAATAAAAATCACAACAAAAAGTTAAAAAATCTCTATAAACAGAATACAGACTGCGAATTATATACGCAAATATAATCAGAAACTTACATGTATGTAAACTACTGTACTATATTTTGGAAAGAACATACCTCTTCTCCCTTGTCATTTGTAAATGTAGACGAGGCATTCTGCTCAAACAAGATGTCATCTATCCTATAAGTCTTGTTATTGTACCTTGTGAGGACAATGGCTCCCAGAAACTCCTTATTAACAGCATCCTTAAAATTTCCCCTTTGAGAACGATATATATTTCCCCTAGAATGAAGATCGCAGGTCAGCGTATTAGAGGATAAAATGTACCTTACCAGACATAAAAGTAGCAATGAAAATAAATTCAATATTATGGATACACCTATAAATTCAAGGAAAAACAAGTATGCAAATTTAATATAATGCATATTGATATTCATACATTCACATACATTGCAATTCATATTAATACATACATTATATCATAACAGGTTTCTGTTCTAAGAACCCGGTGGGATATGTCAATCATCATCATTAGGCCTCCTTCCATGTGGTGCACGGCAGTGATAAAACCTGGCCAGATCTCCAATCTTTAAAAGTTGAAACCATTAAATGTTACAAAAAATCTAAGAAAGACTCTAGCCACATATCTCCCATATATCAAGTTAAAATTATGTATGCTATTAAGTACATAATATAGATATAAGATCTCTTTATATCCCTTAAACATCTTCATAACCACATACATTAATCAGTACAAATGAGAGTAATTCTTAAAAAGACAATTTTTGCCTTTCCAATTTCAAAACTTTTACTATATTGGTAAGCAAGTTACCTGAACAAATGAAAAAAAATAGAAAAATACATTTTTGCCACATCTTGTTTGTCATATTTAATTGACCAGCTAAGAAAAACCACATGCTCATTTACATTTTTGTTGGAGGAAACCTACAAGTGATTTGACCAGTTATAGAATTCTAAAAGTCTCTGTGAAAGACACTAAACCAATCTGTGGCAGAGTCCTTTTACCCTTCTATTCCACTCTGTATACTTACTTGTGCTGTGGCACCAGGGAAAAATCATTTGGGGAGTAATAGTTGTTGCCCATCTTCACCATTTTCAAAATTTTCATGATACGTCCAAAAAGCACATTGTACAGCTGTAGACATTGATCCATAGACTTCTTACATTTGAATATTATTTTGATGGCAACCGGTTCATTGGTAAAGAGATGTACAGCAGACAAAATTGTGACCTAAAATGAAATGGATACACATAGATTTTCAGAATACAGTAATATATTCATAATAGACTTCAAAAGCATGAAAAAAGAAATATAAACTCTACAGAGTAAATTGTCTACTAAAGGAAGTGTTTAAAAGGCATTTGCAAAGAATTAAATATATTGACATTAAGAGTATATTTACCATAAATAAAGATGTGGAATTCCTAAAACAGCAATCCTTATGAAAATAAATGTATTTGTAGTCTTATATTTCAATACACTATGTTAGAACGCTTCAACATTTAAGAGAAATTATCTTGAGAGGGACAAACGTCTTTCAAATGGAAGTAATCGGTTACAAATACCAAATACAATAACCTTACCTAACGAGTACTTGCAAAGTACATTGTTTAAGAGAATTTACTGTAGTTTATTAAAAATAAAAGCTTACATGAAGCCCGAGTACCACTAGTTTTCCTACACTTGCAGCAACCCTGCTAACTCAACAGAATATAGCAGCTCAATTGAAAAAAAAAATATGGTATATATATGGATCGTGTAAAGAAGAGTAACCCCACGGTGCTTCAGGGTTATTTATATTTAATAGGCAAGCCACTTAAACTAACCACACCAAACCTAACTATCTAACTTATCCAAACCTTACAATTTACGTGGTTATTTAACTTTACAGGGGGTTCTGGGGGTCACTCATCTTTACAAGATCTGGTATACTGTATTTATAAGAAGCAAACCTTATTTGGTAATTCTGTAGGAAGCCACAATATAGATCCATCAAAGCTCTTGGTTGATCCAATATTTTCTCTTACAGAATTAAGAAGACGAAACCGTACGTTAGTTGCATCAATTTCAGGATCAAATTTTACCTCATACTCAAATACGGCTCTATTGGGGTCCTGAGACAAGTAAATCCAATTGGTCGATCCTGCAAATCTAGACACATCCAGCCATTTCAAAGATCAAGTTTTCATTTGTGATTATTTCACAGCTAAACATATTACTATTTGAAACTCAAATAAATTCAGCATGTAACAAATTCAATCTACTTTATTTTTAAACTTAAACCACTTGACGGAAGCACAGTGAAGAAAAAACCTACTTATTGTTTTCTGATAACTCATTTCTTTTATATGCGGAATAAACCTAACAAAACCCAAAGTATACTATATTAACTGTCAGGCTAAGGAAAAAGGTACTGTATTGTGAATATAATCACTATGGTAAAAAGTCCTCAGAGGTACCACAAACTCCAGCTTATGAATGAAAATTCTTTGTAAAATTAATCCTTAATAATAAGTAAACAATGTCAACATCTGAGGGGTTTCAAGGAAAGAATGATATCTATGCAAAAGGAAAACATGTAAAATCAATATTACGAGAAAATCCATATAAGTACCGTTACGTGTGTCACAATTAGTCCCCATTTAGGGGAATTAAGGCTGAATGCCCTTCCTAGTATCTCACAATGGGCTCGAACCGGTGTTCGCTACTTCCCGACTCGTGTACTCTACCACTATTAACAGTAGAAAATACCCCACCCCCTCAGATTCCAGAGATAGAAGCTCAAGTGCCGGTATTAGAAAACATCAACCTTACAGCCACAGAGGTATGCAAAGCGCTGATGGAGTTAGATGTTCATAAAGCTACAGGTCCTGATGACATATCCCCTCATGTACTTAAAAAATGCGCAAACTCAATATCAGTGCTACTAAGTATCCTATTTAAAGTCACTGGAGTCAGGGAAGATTCCAAGATGCTGGAAACAAGCAAACGTGATACCTATCTTCAAAAAGGGAAGGAGGGATACGGCTCTGAACTATAGACCAGTTTCCTTGACCAGCATATTTTGCAAAGTTATGGAGAATCTACTAAGGAAACATATCTCTCTTCACTTGGAATCCTTAAACTTTTTGTCAGTGAGGCAACATGGCTTCAGAGAAGGTAGATCGACAGTAACAAACTTATTAGAATTTTATGATGAGGTAAGCCGAATCTTACAGGAAAGAAAGGGCTGGGCAGATTGCATATTCCTAGACTTCCAGAAAGCGTTTGACACTGTTCCACAAGGGAGACTTATTAGGAAGCTGCAAGCAATGGCTAGAATAGGTGGAAATGTCTTGGAATGGATAAAAACTTACTTAGAAGGAAGGGAACAGAGGGTTAGAGTAAGACACTCAGTGTCTGAATGGAGAAGAGTTAGTAGTGGAGTTCCACAGGGTTCAGTTTTAGGGCCACTTTTGTTCCTTGTATATGTAAATGACCTACCAGTCTGTAAATTCATTCATGAATATGTTTGCAGATGATGCAAAGATTGTGAAGAGTGTAGGAAACGAGAACAATGGTAGAGAACTTCAGGAAGATCTAAATTGTCTGCATGAGTGGTCAGAAAAGTGGATAATGAAATTCAGTACTTCAAAATGTAAGGTAATGAGAATGGGTACAAGTGCAAGAAGGCCCAAGCTTGACTTCTCGGTGGCTGGAGTACAACTTCAAGAGACAGAAAATGAGAGAGATTTAGGATTAAACATACTGGCAGATTTGTCTCCAGAAATACAGTGTTACCCCGGTTATTCGCGCTTCTTGGTTCGCGTTCTCACTCTATCGCGTTTTTTTTTTGGATAAATTATTATTTTATTTTATGGGTATACGCAAAAATATTAAAATATTGAAAAAAATAAACATTTTCAGTATATTCATTTTTTTTTTAAATTTACGTTGCGTGCTGTTATTTATAATGTAAAGGGTGTTTCTTTAACAGTACAGGGAGGGTTTATACAGTACGTAAACGAAAAAATAATTGTAAATGAGTATGTATGTCACGTCATTATCACCTCATTCACCGTAATTTTATCTAACACTTTCATAAAAATTTACGTTGCTTGCTGTTATTTATAATGTAAAGGGTGTTTTTTTAACAGTGCAGGGAGGGTTTATACAGTACGTAAACGAAAAAATAATTGTAAATGAGTATGTAAGTCACGTCATCATCACATTCACGGTAAGTTTTCCTATCACTTTCATAAAAATTTACGTTGCTTGCTGTTATCTATAGGTGTTTTTTTTTAACAGTGCAGTGAGGGTTTATACAGTACATAAACGAAAAAATAATTGTAAATGATATGTATGTCACGTCATTGTCACCTCATTCACCGTAATTTTATCTATCTTTCATAAAAATTTACGTTGCTTGCTGTTATCTATAATGTTAAGGGTGTTTTCTTTAACAGTGCAGGGAGGGTTTATACAGTGTGTAAACGAAAAAATAATTGTAAATGATATGTATGTCACGTCATTATAACCTCATTCACTGTAATTTTAGCTATCACTTTTATAAAAATTTACGTTGCTTGCTGTTATTTATAATGTAAAGGGTATTTTTTTAACAGTGCAGGGAGGGTTTATACAGTGTAAACGTAAAAATATATTACAATATCTATGTACATATAGGCGGATCCTACTTCGCGGATTTCCTGGTTCGCGGCGGGTCCCGGAACCGAACTACCGCGATAAGTGAGGCTACACTGTACATATAAATGACATAGTATGGGCAGCGTATGCATTCTTATCAAATGTAAGGGTAGCCTTCAGGCACATGGACAAGGAAATGTTCAGAAATATTTATGTAACCTATGTGAGGCCAAAACTCGAATATGCAGCCCCCTTTTGGAATCTGCACTTGAAAAAGCACATAGCTAAGCTTGAAAAAGTTCAGACATGCCACGAAACTGGTGCCAGAAATACGTAATCTCAGTTATGATGAGAGGCTGAGGGAATTATACTTACCATCACTCGAAGCTAGAAGATTGAGGGGGGATATGGTGACAGTCTTCAAATTCCTTCATGATTATGATAGAGTGGATAGGGATCGATATTTTGATATGGCAGGCTCTAGAACTAGAGGTCATAGTTTGAAGCTTTGTAAGAAAACTTCTTTGCAGGATGTATGGAAATACTTTTTCAGTGTAAGAGTAGTTGATAATTGGAATTCGCTAAGTGAGGAGGTAGTTAATGCTATTTCAATTCATAGTTTTAAGGACAGGTATGATAAGTATCACTAAATAGAAAATGGAATCGATTAGGAGACGGGAAGATACGAGTTTTGGGTTCTTTCCCGTAAACACAATTAGGTAATCATTAAAGCTTCTGTAGTCCCCCACAATAAAATGAATATACTGTACTAATTAAAAATATCATTCGCTAGTTATTTCGATTAGTATATTTTTCACCTCACTGACATGTCCCACTTAAGCCAGAAAAGTTCCTCTTTGGGCTTGTATCAGTGCTACACCTTACCCCTTCTAACACCTACTTTGCAGAATGAGAAAATTTAAGGGGGAATGAGATTGCTAGCTCTATGCTCCTCTTTTCCACTGAGTTGGCTCTCTTCCTACAACGAGAATATATGGATAGTATTACTAATTCCCCAACCACTGGTATTATCCCTTTTAATCAGTTCTAAAGAAAGGGTATTAAAGGGTGGCATTCTTTCTTCCACTCAGTGCAGTAATCACCCAGTTTCCTCATTATCTATCCACATTGCCCTGGGGCCTTGTCATCAGTAACTAAATAAAGTAAGTTATTCTGATGAGATTAATTACATTTATCATTATTGCTACTGCATGAGCTAACTAAAATTCTGAAATCTTATTATAATTAGGTTATATGGATATATTATCTGTACACAAAACGATCCTTTTATATATCTAGGTATCCCTTGAAAGAAGTGGTTAACAAATGAGATTTATCTATAATGAAATGTAACAGTGCCATGAAATTAAAATGAAGTGCTACAATACCAGAGTCAAAATTACTGTATTTGAAAAACCAATATATGCAACTTTAAATAAATTATTCTAATATACTCACTTTGATCCAGATGTTCCCTGTTTACTAATAACAGGTTTCTCATCAGGAGAGACCTTAAGTTTCTGTACAGCATCTACCAGCGAGGAATCATCCTCAAACCTTCTACTCCTATACGTAGACCACCTATTACAAAATAAAAACACAGAAACATTTTCATGTACAGGCAGTTTAGGCTATTTTTATAATGGATCATAAGATGCATTGATAGCTTCTCTGCACTGATAATAATAATAATAATAATAATAATAATAATAATAATAATAATAATAATAATAATAGTAATAATAATAAATCACAAAGAAATAGTGATAATAAAAAAATTTTTAAAGTCACCAAACAAGACGACTTAGCAATGATATAAGTTTATTATGGAGTATTCTATACATATGATACTTTTGGATTATTTTTTCAATTACTATTTTTAATACAGCTAAAGTCAAACTTACATCAGTTAAGTTAGTGTAAAATGAGAGTTGATTATACACTATATGATGAAGTGTGAGTGAGTAAATATAAAAGCGGCCAGGAGACAGGGAGTAACGAGCACTGGGCTGTTTCCCCGAAAGCACATTTTGTTAAATATACATGACATAACCCAAACACTCAATGAATCTACAGGGCCGGCCATGGCTTGACAAATAAGGAGAGGCAGCAGGGCTTTATCATACCTGCCCAAGTTCATTTCTTCCACTGGTTGTTACGGTTAAAGAAAATAAAATTAAGGAGGATGGGACTTCCAGTCCTTAAATCTTTTTTAGCTTTCAGTCTGCTCTTAGGACAGACGGGGAATATGAAGATATATATGTAATTAAATTAAATGCATAACTTGACCAGGAGTCACCCTCAAAGCACGATGACTTTCATATCTGTGGACAAAATATTACAAACCACAGAGCCACCGAGGGTCCAAAACACCTATGGCCAACCTTTGTAATCTTCCCTGCCAAATAAGATATTTCTCATCTCAATTCTGGTCAATT
Source organism: Halocaridina rubra (assembly GCA_037179515.1). Taxonomy (NCBI): domain Eukaryota; kingdom Metazoa; phylum Arthropoda; class Malacostraca; order Decapoda; family Atyidae; genus Halocaridina; species Halocaridina rubra. The sequence continues at coordinate 88,397 of JAXCGZ010018882.1, forward strand.
GTTAAGTTCCAAAATGTCCAATTTACTAACATGATATTTCTAGCTACAGCATTTACACACTGGTAATATTCAAATAAAAAACTACATAGAGAAATAAATACAAAAACTTAAATCTGGCCTGTGGGTCAGATTTAATATTTCTATGTATTTTATTCTTTATTGAATTATTATAGGTATACATCTGCTGTAGCTAAATTATTATGTAACTAAACTGAACATTTTTGAAGTGAGCAATTGACCTAAATGAAGATGAGAAATGTCTTACTTAGCCACGTATATCATAAAGGTTACCCACATACGACCTAAAATAAATACAAAACCTATCTGCTACAGTGTAGAATACAAATAAATCCTCTTGGATGGTGTAAATTTTGCAGTTACTAACAAGCCTTATCATTGACACGTTTTTATTTAATTCTCATTCTGGTATTAGAGTTAGCTAACTTTCATATAAACACATTATCTTTCATGTATATAAATGAGGCATACTTTCGTTGCAAAAAAAAAATAAAAATAAAAATTCAAGGATATTAAACTCTGCGACTGATGTTTAACATTTAGCACTGAACTACTTATCAAAATACATCTGAAGAGAGAATTATAATCCTCGAGAAATATCTCTACTTTTATTTATCAACACAATGAAAACAATAAAATTAAATAACCCAAAAGTTATGAATAATTTACTTGGAAAATAAAGAATGACATCATTACAGCTCAAAGAAAGAGCAGTAGGTAATAAAACGTAAAAAAGCAAACAACAACTAGACAAGAAACATTGTAGCTTCTAAACAATTAGATCAGTTTCAGGAGTTACTAAAGGTTAAGCTAAAATAACATATGAAAAAGAATTTTCAAAGTCTAAAATAAAAACAAATATCAATTTACAGCATAGAGTTTGCATTTTCTCGTGCCCGGGCCTTTGATGATGAGGGCAGTTTCAGCCTGTCTAGGTGTCACACTCATATATATATATATATATATATATATATATATATATATATATATATATATATATATATATATATATATATATATATATATATATATATATATATATATATATATAATATATAATATATAATATATATATATATATATATATATATATATATATATATATATATATATATATATATATATATATATATATATATATATAGTGTTGCCGCCCTTATCGCGGTAGTTCGGTTCCGGGACCCGGCGCGAACCAGGAAAATCGCGAAGTAGGATCAGCCTTAAAAAAATTTTTTTTTTTTTTTTTTTTTTTTTTTTAAAGATGATTATGACACCAGGACAGGCCAAAAATTATAAAATAAAACGGCCTTTATCAGGCTGTAAAGAGAAACAGAGATGGAGAGTGGGATTACCCGTCAGATGTGAAGGGATTATAAAAGATGTGTAATGAATATCCAGCTCTATGCTGGGTTTACTATACCTCTGCATTACCTTCATGATGTCTATTCTAAAACTTCTCCTTAGATCTTATTATTATTATTATTGGCAACAATAATTTTCCTTTGATGATGATTGGGGAGATTATTATTATTATTATTATCATTATTATTATTGTTATTATTATTATCATCATCAATATTACTATG
>JAXCGZ010018882.1:97500-140000 GCA_037179515.1 Halocaridina rubra
TCATTCTGGCCATGAAATAAACAATTAATACTAGAAGCTCATTTGAAGTATGACAAGCTATAGACCAGGTTTTGCTTCTCAATGTTAAACTGTATGCAAAGCTACTGAGGGAAAGCCCCAATATGGCTTGATATTTATCATTCATTTACTTTTCTCACATCGAAGCTCATATATTCATCTTAGCTTATTAAAAATAATTATCAATATTTTTCTCAATACTTTTGCACTCCCTTTCTATAGAAATAAGATAAGATCCTATTTACTTATAACATCATTACAGCTTTCTCCTCCCTCCACTATTATTTATACATAATGGTTATCTTCTGAAACAAAAGCTGCATTGGTATTCCAGTATTAATGCCAAAATAAACTTATAACCGGATATCTAATAAATTCTATACAGATATAAAAAACATATCTTATACTTGCAAGTAATATAAATAAAAATTCGTATTTCAGTGTAAGATAATGTCCTAATATTAATACTATGAAACTGTGTTTAAGAAAACATCAGCAAGAAACATGGATTAAAATACTGTACTGGAGAACCGTATAAAAAGTAGTTCTGTAAAACAGGATAAGTTCAGTTCCTTAAACAATATTTACTTGAATAAACTTAGCAAGAACTGCTTATCAAAAGAAAGTATTTTACACAAACAAAATTTTGCATAATTCATACTTACGCTGAGTCAGCCACTGGGCTATTTGTCCGAGTTTTAACTTTAAGTGCTCTGATCAAGTCAGACCTTCCACGCCCAATATGAGGCAATTCTCTCACAGTCGTCGTACAACCAACAGCACCTTCATGAGAAGAATGTGTACCCTTGAGCAAACTTTTGGCTATACAATCAATTCTCTCACATGAAGGCACTGACAGGCTTTTATTAGTGTCATAACATCTTTCTTGTAAAATAGTCAACTTGGGCAATTGTTTCAAAGCAGTTGCACCAACATCAGCACCCACAGGTACAATGGGAGCATCTTTGAGCACTTGTTCTACACTGCGATTTAGTTTTCTACACAAGGAAGTTCGAATACCCTCACTGTTGTCTTTAGCCAGTAATCTCTGTATATTTGCTTCACTTGGTGGCTGAAACAAGAAAAATAGGTTTATACATATATTTCAATCTAAATCCAATCCTTCTTTAGAAATAATAAAATGGATATCATATTCACTATTTTTAGGTATATAATATATGCAAGAACAAAACATCATCAAGTCATATGCAGTCCATTGTACAGAACTTTTTCACCTTGACTTATAAGCAAAGAGTAAAGTTACTTCTTAGACCAATACCTTTTCATATTTAGCTAAAATTGTCTGCTGATTGAAAACATCAAACCTAGAACATGAAATCCTAAGACTCCTTATACATGTTAAGTTTTTTTTCATATTATCAAAGGAAAGAAGAACCAGTATTACTTTAGTGTGTAATCTATAAACATGATTCTTCTTTAGTGTGATCTACAAACATGATTCTTTTTTAAAGTGCGATCTACAAGCGAGATCTTACTTAAGAGCGTGATCTACACTTAAAAAATAAAACAAATGGTCTTTGCAAGGTAAAAATATAAGTATGACCAGAAATCATTATGACTCCTTAATATGGTTTAAAATACGTGGTGGGTTTCGGGTAGATTTTAAAAACATTTTAGGATTCTTATTTGCTAAGTGGCTGTATCAAAAACGTTCAACACATTGGAAATGTTCACTGAACATTGTATATATACCAGCCCCACTCATTTAAAAATGAATCATAGTCCTTATTTTAAGCAGTCAACATGTGAGTGAAAATTTTACAACAAAGTTATTGGTTACATTAGGTTAGGTTAGTTCAGGTAAGGGTAGGTTAAGAATATCTATTTTTTTCAAACACCTGTACTAGCATCAATTAATTCTTTTAATTTGAATATCACACAGTTTATTGGAGCCATGCTAATGAAAATCACATTCGGCATGCAGATCACACACTAAAGTAACATCAAAGCATTAAATATCGTGACTGAAATCTAGCATAGAAAAATACGATTTTCCACCACAGACCATTCAAAGCTAATGGTGAACTCTCATAGTCTGATATGATGACAACAAGGTCATCATTCAATTAACAATATTTTTCCCAAAAGACTTATGCAGAGAGTCAAAATCAAGACCTCGTGGGTGTGAGCCAGGCACTTTTACATGGGTTTATGATAGAATACGAGTCTCCACAAGGTGCTTAGATCTGACAGTGTCAACCCAGCTTCTTCCATAGAAGTGTTTTAAGTTTCCACACCCTAGGCAATGTTTTCTATCTAGCACTGCAGTGCGAATGGCAAAACTTCAAAATAAATCTGACAATAACTATACTTAGGTTCTGTCATAGAGGAAAAAAACAAGCTCGACAAGTTTTAAAAACTTAACATCTTACAAGAAAAGTAAACTGACAGGATATATTCTCATAGATCCCAAAACCATTGACATGCTACTTGTAAACTTATAAATTGTATATGATCAGAGTTTATAAAATAATGTTGCCTCTTTTGGCGCAAATTTATTAGGAGATTTAATCTTCTGCAGTATGTTAAACAATCTTATTCTCAAATATATAAGAAGCAAGGTTACTATTAATTAGAAAATATGATGACTTTAAACTTTTCTGTAAGTATAAAGTGACCTATAATAGTAATCTTACTCATATATGTGTTGTAGTGAGATTTATCAGATCTTGTACAGATGAATAACCCTCGCAACATCAAATAACCCAATAAATGAACAAGTCAAGTTTGTTGGGTTAGGATACACATTAACCTACCCTAACCAACATTTTATGGGATTATACACTGTTCTGGGGGTTAATGATCTTAATAAGATCAAAAGATCCATATAACTATGAAATAACCACATAAAATCACAATGTACAATCCCATATCAACCATGAGCATTTATCAGTTAAGCTATCAATTCATAAAGATGTAACCTTTAATGCTAGAAGAGCAAAGTTTATATATTATATATATACCTTTATAGGTGATGGCAAAACAGAACTCAATGGAGAAGGTAGATCCATAGTCTGCCCTGGTTGTCGAGTTGCTTTCTGAATAGCTTGCAGAATTAGAGCACCTCGACCTCCTCTTCCACCTGCCGGCTGTGGTTGGTCTTTGTCTTCCATGATTTATCGACACGAAACTATTATTATATCATCAGCTATATCAGAAGAAAAAAGGAATAATATAATCAATAATTTCACAATGCTTTTTAACCTAACTTAACCAATCCTAATCTAGTATTATAATAAATTACATGAAATCTTATGTGTACCTAGGGATGTAAAAGTACATTTACCAAATACCAATTAGTATATCTTTGTCTGCATATGCCAATCCTAAATGTCAATACTGTACAAGTTAGGTAATGTTAGGTTCACAAAGTCAGGCAGTATAAAACTTTCCTCTTCCATTTTTTGTAAATAAGCATCATATAGACTTGTCCTTGATTTTTTAAAAGTATTACTAATTCTCCAACTTTAAGGCCTATTAGAGAACTCCTAGATGCTAAACTTCCATATTTATAATCATCATAAATGTGAGACAACCTAAAACTTACAAATTTCAGATCTTGTAAAGATCAGTAACCCCTTGAAGTTAAATAACCCTGTAATTTGTTGGCTTAGGCTAGCTTAAAACAGGTTAAATAAGATTGGGTTTGGTTAGGTTATTCTTGGTTTGTGACGCCTTGTAAATATGAATAATCCTAATACCCTGGAGTTACTTTTCTTTACATGATTCCAATGTTCAGTCCCATATCCAGCTTAAAACATTAATAAATCACCATGAACCGTCATGACAATATTGGTAAATGTTTACTTTCATAATTTTCACACAAGTAAATAGTGCAATAAAAATATAAAATCCAGGAGAATATCTCAGTTGAAAAAAATGATACAACTTTCAAAATAGGATCGTTTCTTATATGTTGAAATAAACTAATTTGTCTAATGCAATTCTTTCCTAACTAGTTGTGTCATTGTAGACATTTCTCAAAAACATATAAAATACGATATCATCAATCAAAACACATCTGCCTTTTGAATATATAAACAGTACTCTTAGACATACATACATTAATATAAAAACTATTCTCCTTGTACATTCATTATACCAGAAAAACGTTAGGAGTCATGTAAACTGCTATTAGCTCTTGTCGTAGATAATTATGAACTAGCCACAAAAATACATATTGTCCATTTCCAAATCAGTGACTAATATCGACAGCTTAAACCTGTGACGTAGTACGTATCTAACGATCTCTCCCTAATGACAAAATAAATGTCAAAAAAGTGCTTAACTGTTTCCAAGACATCACAAAATTACTGTTTGCATCTAGCACAATGCGACTCTGGGGTTCAGCAAATGGCCACCAGTGTCATTCAATATTTGTAAGTGCCTAAGAATACTTGATGACGAATATGAAAAGAATTTAAGCTTCATTACCGACTAAACATTTGACGTATAAATACCCACAGGAGAACCGTAATTCCTCTGTCAATTCAAGGGTGTGTAAGAGAAAGGAAAATATCATTTAATAGTGAAGTAAGCGATCAAAACAAGTGAAGTCGACACGACGATCCGAAGAACACTAATCGGAAATTGACAACGAAATTCATCCGTATTGAAGGTAATACAATACTATATTATTTAGCACTGATAATATATATATATAATATATATATATATTATATATATATATATATATATATATATATATATATATATATATATATATATAATATATATATATATATATATATAAATATATATATATATATATAATATATATATAATATAATATATATATATATATATATATATAATATATATTATATATATATATATATATATATATATATATATATATATATATAATATATATATATGAGCCATTTTTCCCCTTATATGGGGATTGGCTGAGTCAAGGCAAAATACTCTGACTCTTTGGGAAGAGAAAATACAGAGGAGGGGATCCCAGTTCCCTCACTTCTCCCCATTGAGTCGGGACGCAGGGGAACACAGAGGAAGTATGCATGCCCCCAGGAGGGTATAAACCACTGTCCATACCATTGCTGCACTATGACTACAGATTGGAAAGCTTTCTAATATGCGGCAATTTAACACCTTTGACTTAGAGTTGGAATGGTGGCAGAAGAAAACGGAGCAAAACATCAAGATTTGACTCAAAACAATTCACAACTGTTGAGAAAGAGCTCGCCACAAGGTAATTGTCTAATTGTGCTTACGGGAAAGAGCCCACGCTCGTAACTTTCAGTCTCCTGGTCTGTTCCATTTTGTACTTAGTGATACTTATCATACTTGTACTTAAAACTATGGATTGCGTTAGCATTAACTACCGCCTTGCTTAGCCAATTCCAATTTTCAACTCCTCTTACTCTAAAAAAAAAAAAAAAAAAAAAAGTACTTCTTTACTTCCTGCAAAGAATTTTTCTTACGAAGCTTCAGACTATTACCTTTAGTTCTAGTGCCAGCCATATCAAAATATCGATCCCTACGCACTCTGTTATAACCATGAAGATATTTAAAAACTTTCCCAAAACTCCTCATTCTTCTAGCTTCGAGTGATGGTAAGTTTAAGTCCCTCAGCCTCTCCTCATAACTGAGATTACTTATTTCTGGTACCAGTTTCGTGGAATGCCTTTGAATTCTTTCCAACTTTACGTAGTTTTCCAAGTGTGGATTCCAAAAGAGGGCTGCATATTCAAGCTTTGACCTCACATAGGTTACATAAACATTTCCTTGTCTATGTTCCTGAAGGTTACCCTTACATTTGCAAAGAAAGCATATGCTGCCCTTACTGTGCCATTTATATGCATTTCTAGAGATAAAACTGTCAGTATGTTTACTCCTAGATCTCTCTCATTCTCTGTCTCTTGAAGTTCTGCTCCTGCCATTGAATAGTCAAGCTTGGGCCTTCTTGCACCTGTACTCATTCTCATTACCTTACATTTAGAAGTATTGAATTTCATTAGCCACATTTCTGACCACTCATGCAGACTATGTGGGTCTTCGTGAAGTTCTCTACCATTGTTCTTGTCTCTTACTCTCAAAGGTGAATGTCGCCTGTCGAACACCTGCAAAGAAAATTGAAAATCACATTAGGAAGAGATTTTTACTAAAAAGTTACAAACTTACGGGCTGAAGTTCTTACGGATGAACTGAAAGCATATATATATATATATATATATATATATATATATATATATATATATATATATATATATATATATATATATATATATATATATATATATATATATATATATATATATATATATATATATATATATATATGCAGGTTAATAACAATTAATTGTGTGATGATAATATATGCGAAGAGTCACAGGGAAATAACGAAAACAACATAGGAAGAGGCGCTTTCGGATATTTCAAATATACATCTCCAAGGGAACTAAATATGCAATAAGAAATGAAGTTTCAAAGAAAACATCAGGCCTAAACAAAACTACAAATTTTATATGTACTAAAACCTATTCTACAACAATGATCACAAATTATGCAATGTGTACTAAAACTATTTTAAAACAATTAAACTGCATTTATGTAAATTACAAAAATTTCATAACATATTAAAACTACATAATTAATCAGTAAAGGGTAATTTACTAAAATGTTTCTAAAACATATGTCTAAGAATTAAAAGGGTCATTTAATAAAAATTAAAAAGTGTATTTAGCAAAATTACCAGAATTAGTCCAATATATATATATATATATATATATATATATATATATATATATATATATATATATATATATATATATATTATATATATATATATATATATATATACACACACCAAAACAATAAGAGAGAAAACTAAATGCATAAAATAAAATGGATATTTAAATAAAACATTCTTTAGTTTAAAAGAAAAAAAATAGTAATATATTCTTCATAAAATATCACCTCAAAAAATTACTTATACAAACTATTTACAAATACAACACATATCATCAAACACTTTTTTTCTTTTACGAATCTGTGAACATTTTTGAAATTTCTCAAGTGATTAAAGCATCTAATTTATATAATCCGGGACTTAGGTACAACTTATCATGTGCAATACTTGTTTTATTAACGATGATTCAAATACATTTCTTTATATTAGACTTACTAGAGTCTTGCAAGAACATGACTTTCGAATTTTCAGTCTATTTTATGACTTGTATTATTTATATGTACAAACAACCCAATTTGAGTGCTCCTCCCCCTTTCTTACACGTGATCTATGTTGCTTTATTCTTACTTGTACGGTTTTCATGTCTGAATATATACAGAATTGCAATATATATATATATATATATATATATATATATATATATATATATATATATATATATATATATATATATATATATATATATATATATATATATATATAAATATATATATATATATATATATATATATGATCAACTGAAGAATCTCCCCCTGAGTACCCAACTGATATCAACTGAAGAATCTCCCCCAAGAGTGCCCAGCGTAACAATTTCAGAGAGAAGCTAGAGATGGGGAGTGTTGTGACATGTCAGATGGGAGGGGCTGAAGGGATGTGTTAGGTTAGGTTAGGTTAAGTCTGTCTGTTTATCTACCTTGGAATATTTGGATGGATGGATGAATTTCAGTTACGAAATAAAGATCTAACCCAACCTCACCTAATCTAACCAAACCTAAACAGACAGACAGACAAAAAGACAGACAGTACTGAAGAATCTCCCCCCTATCTCAGATCAACTGAAGAACCTTCCCATGGGTGGGCCTGGGGGGAGAATTCTTCAGTTGATCATATATATATATATATATATATATATATATATATATATATATATATATATATATATATATATATATATATATATATATATATATATATATATATATATATATATATATACTTCTGCTCGTAACACGTGATTTTATGGTCTGATGTCCTTCCTGATACTAACCTTCTATTCATTTGGAACTGGGAATGGAACCAGAAGTGTGCTCACCCAGTGACTGGAGTTATTAATTGCTCTAAGCACCGGAATTAAATTGTTGCCAAGCGTTCTGAAATGGCTAATGACTAATATATAAATACGTAAATATATACATAAATACTGAATAAATAAATACAGGGGATTCGACAGGTGTACGCTGAAGGGATGGAGGAATTAATTTTTTTTTCTTTTTTCTATTGGCTGCTATAAATGTAAGTGCCCTTTATGGCACCCAAGCCTACCAAGTTAAATTAGAAGGTTAGAAAAAGGTGTATACTAGTTGTATAAGAGTGAATATATAGAAGAAAATATCTCATCAATCATGAGTCGAAAGGTATAACCGTAATCGTTGCATTGTAATTTTGGACAAGATTAAATGTGAGTGAAGCGACAGTAAACTCAAGCCCTTTTTTTTTGGGTTAATTTTTTTTATGCACATTTCCATAACTCGTTTTACAACTCTTCATATTATAATTATTCGATATTTTTTTCCTAAAACTCACGTCTCCCGCTTCTAGTAAGTTGTTTTAGGTTAACCTATGTTAGTTGAATTAGTGGTTGGGCTTAGGTTAAGTCAGATACTCTGTTAGCTTAGTTAGGCGTGATAAGATTCGGTTCAGTTACTTTATTTTTTAACAGACAGGTCAAGAGTCACCTATCATTTTCCGTCCTTACACAAAAAGTAATGGTTTCTGAGAAAAAAGTCATCAGAGAAATTGAGGACGCATCAAAACTTATTAGAAAGAAAATTATTCCAAAAATAAAAATGGTGCTTAGAACGAATCATTACCCATTTTTTTAAAGCTTTATTGCTAACGTCAGCAGGATACGCAGGCATGTTAGAAATAACAAAATATTTATTTTCACACTCTCTTCAAATGAAATAAAAATGCGGTACATAGAAATTAATAATTAAAATAACCAAAAAAAAAAAAAGTATTTTACTCATCAACATGTTTCTCCCATGAATGTAAGCTGCCTATCTAATATTGATTAACCAAAGATGCAAAATTTTTCTTATTTTTCTAACTAGGGTGTGAAAGTAAAAAAGTTATTAGTTATCTGTTGTCACTCTTTCCCGTGAACACAATTTATCCTTATTTGTATATTAACTTTAAGCTTGGTTAAGGTTAGGTTAATATGATATGAGAATAAACTGTATTCATGGGAGAGAGTTCCAAATGAATAACTAATACAGTTATTCTATTTTTTTTTTGTATCATAGAAAATCTAGCAAAGTCGTATTGCCCATGATAATCATCTCTGCTGTGTAAATCATCCAAAGAGTGTTCCCATATTTTGATTTTACTTTAGTGTTCATATGTTCATGTGAGCATTATTTATTCCTATGCAGTATTGCACAAGTTTCCAGGAATATTTTGGTATAAATATCTTCCACATACAGTACGTCAGTAGCTAGGATTATGCATAATTTTAATGGCTTTCAGTATTATTTTTTTGAACCTTCAGCACTTGTGCATTCCCCTTTTAGTTTTTCCAACATAATTTCTGCTATTTGTTTTTGTTCCCAAAGCTGCCTGAGTCCCTACCACTACCGATCCTGGGCATTTTCATGGACTCTCAGGAGTGTTTGCTGCATTGTTGGTGTATGTGGTTGAGTGCAGTTCAGTTATAATGTTTCTTTAGTTTCCTGAGATTTCTCTGGCTAGCAGGAGTCTTTGAGACATGACTGCCAGAGTCATTTCATTGTAAAAAGAAAATTGTTTTGCTGTGTATTGTGTAGAGATGAGATTACCACCTGGATGACTGGAGCCTCTCCTAGGGTCTCTTGCCCTGTGAGGGACGGCTGGTCCTCTTCTGCTGGTTTCCTTTGGTTTTCTAAGCATTATAAATTTCCTTTATTATTAGTAGTATTATCAGGTTTCACTAATACAGTACATCCACATTCTTACTGGTTTTCATAACTCTAATGCATTGCTATTTACTGTTCCCCACATTGTTGAAAGATTCATTATATGATGAATCTCTCAGTATTTCTAAAGATTTTTGTTGGAGTTAATGTCATTATAATTCTGTTATATTCAGCCTTATTATCCATCCATATACAAAGAGAGTGACTGAGTCAAAGCACACCTATTGATCAGAAGGCCTTTTCCTTTTGACTTTGTTCCACTCAGAAGTAACACATCCATCTTTATTCTCACAACCATGCTACCAACTTACTGCCTTTTACTCTCACAATTTCCATAAGCATACACATTTCAAGACCAAATTATTAAGTTTTCCTACTAGTACCCCTTATATGCCTTGTCTTAGCAGGAGAAAGGTACTAAGGGGGGGGGGAATTCCAAGTCCCCCTGCTTCATCCCATGTCAACTTGTGCAACAGTGGAGCATGGAGGCAGTATTCTTGTCTCCCTTCCCATGAAAAAAGGAAAATTCACAAGGAGTGAAAACAAGAATTAACTATGGGACCCAAAGGATGCTCAAATCCTCTCTTTGGATATAACCTATGATCCACCACATACATATAGCCACCATTAAATAGTGTACTGTATTATTTCCAAGATCTAAAACTACAGCAGTATCTAAGCTTGCACACAGAGCTCTTAGGTAGTGAATATTTAGTTGGTGGCATATGTGGTGAAGTCTTCCATTATATGTTGCTCTCAATGTATCTAGCTTGGAGTCTTCGAGAAGTGACTACTGGAGTTTTTCTCAGTATAGAAGGTATTGTGTTGAGACAAGGAAATAACCCAGTTAACCAAAGCCTACCCCAGGTTCTCGTGCTCCATGAGGGGCAGGGGCTGGCTGCGGCAGTATGGTCCCTTTCGTCACTCCCGAGTGGACTTATGCCAAAGATGTTGCATTTCCAGGTCTTTTGTACCTGGTGCATGTTGTACTTGAACCATCATATCCTGGGAAAAGTTTTCATAATTCTTCCACACACCTGAACAGATTGCAGTCTATTTGCTTTTCCACAATGAGGGACAGTCCACCTCATACAAGCAGCTCCGAGGGAATGTCACCCCAAAGTAGTGCTTTAAATCTACGTTTACCCATGATGGTATAGCTTTTTTTTAATCCATCTCATTCTTTTTATTCTACTTTGAAAAATAATTTTTCATCAACCGTTCCCCATTACTATATATGCCAGCAGTAATAGGACTGAAAAAGTTGTTCTTACCTTCATTTGGTAGAGCACGTATTAGAACACGAATATTCATGGTAGATCACATATTGGAATAGCACCAAATTTTGACTCCTTACTGACAATTAATGGATTGATAATGTATTTTTCCCTTAAGAAAAAGGATATGAACACGAAAAGGTTAATATCCTTTTAAAAATAATTCATGAAGTGTAGAGAAACAGAAGACATTTTGCCAATACACAGGCTAAAAAGGATTGAAAAATCAAGGTTTGGTATTCCCTAATTCATTCATTCCAGAGAAATGTTGCCAGTTCGAGATTAGGATGGTCAAAGAATACTAAAAGCCCAGCTGCCAGCTCGTGTTGTTTGTTTGGGACAGCTTTGCTTAGTTCAACAGGATTATTGCTGCATAATGTTGGAAAAGAAAAAAAAATTTGCACAAACTTACTGCTATCTCCTTTCATGTTCAACAAGGTGACCAAAACCAAAGAATAAAAACTGAATATCAATTAAGCATACGAACTGTCATGCTCTTTATTTTTTATACAGTTTCCTTCTCCCACTAGTTACTAGGTGTCAAGAATATTTACTTAAAAAAATGAAGGGTGAATAATAGGCAAAACTGGCCTTTTTAAAAATTTATTTTTGATGTGATTTTACTTATGCGCAGCAGCGGCGGCGGCAGCAGCAGCTGCAGCAGCCTTCCTTTGTTGTCCCATGACACGCTGCATCTCCTCACGCTTCTTCTTGGCACGGATGTGGGTTCCCAGCTATCAATAGAAATATGAGCATAAATCCAAATACCTAAGGCTATTCACAGTATGTAAAAATTTTACATTTGAATGTATTCTACTGTACTTCACTGACAGCATCAACATGGGCTAGACCTATGCAAAATCATTAAGATTACGGTAAAAAAAAAAATAAAATTATATGATTATTCTCTTCATGCAATTAACAATAATCCAATTTTAAAATGACCTGAAATTTTCTTTCCTATTCTTACAGTATGAACATATGAAACCTGCTTCAGTTTAGATAAGCATTGTATATAAGATTTTTGCAATGCTAAACATCAACAAACCAACAAAAAAAAAAACTGACATGCATATACCAAGTAACAAATGAAACTAGCAATATATATACAAACTGTTCATCAATAAAGCAGTTACTTACCCTTTTCTTCAAAAATTTAAGTGCTCTCTTATCTTTAGAGACCTTCAACAATTCAATAGTACGCTTTTCATATGGTGCAAATCCGGTAATTTCTCTAACCATGTCACGGATAAACTTGTTATGCTTGTTGATTTTCTGGAATCAGGAATAAGATTTCCTTAACTTGTAATCCACTGATGTTCAGTGAGCATAAGCAATGAGTACATTCTTAAAAATTACAGTACAGATTCCCCTCTGCTTACGAACGGCAAGTTATGAACATTCACAAATACGAACAAAAACCAACCCCTTATCTACTCATGTATTAATGTAAATGTCATTGGACTGTACTGTATTACCTTATTATTACTGTATTAAAATTCATTTTTACTGTATACTTTATGTTTTATGTAGTAGTTAAATGTCCTTAGCATAAGTACTGTACAGTTCACCATATGTATATTATTACCTAAATACAACATACAAACAATTCTGGTTATGACCGAACTTCTGGAACCTAACTCGGTCATAAGTAGAGTGTCTGTATCAGTAATCTACTAATGTCAAGAGTAAGACTTGCCTTCCTTAACCACACTCAAATATTATATACTGTACTATGGAAAGTTAACTGAAATTTCTATGGGCTGGCTCTGATTTTCAATGAAAAAGCATACAGAACTTATCATGTACAGGTACTGAAAAAGTAATACTGAACATTCAGTTACAATATTAAAAACTTTCAAGCCTGTTTCCTCCATTTTGATAATTTACAATGTTTAAAAAAAAAAAAAAAAAAAAAATGCAAACTACTGTAAAATTATATTGGGATTTTCTTCATACTACTACATCTTTTATTTCCCATGAAAATGACCTTACAAACCTGACATGGCATAAACATAGCAGGTCAAAAAGACACAGCATTCAAGAATTAAAATTACCTTTACATATCTGGAGGCGCACTAAGGGTTATTCATGACCCAGCATCTCAACCAGTTCCTATTTAAGCTGACAGTTTAACCTCTAACATGGGGCTTTAGTTACTATGCTGAAAGTGGGTATTTTATCTTGAATATTAAAGATGCCATTATTAAGAGAGGCAACTGTTGAGGTACTCTTGTAGTGTAATGGCAAGAAAAATAATACTGTTCCCTTACCCCTTTTGTAGCTCCAGTGGCAGCATCCTTCTTGGTCTTTCTTTTTATCTTGGTAACCCTGAAGCCTTTATTAAGGCCAACAGCCATAGAATACCTAGGAGCCATCTTTTCCTGAAAAAAATATGTAAATTGATCAGTCTTGGATGTTCAGCAGGTGTACTTTTTGAAATAAAAAATCTCTATTTTCAATTATATATATATATATATATATATATATATATATATATATATATATATATATATATATATATATATATATATATATATATATATATATATATATATATATATATATATATATATATATATATATATACCTTGGCTGTTTCCCCTTTAAATTGGGGGGTAGCCGACATCAAAAAAGGAAAACAGTTTGGGGAGAAGTTATTCTCCCCCCCACTCCCCTTCTTCTTTGACGTCTCACAGGAGGTTGGTACAAGGGGGGGGATTCCCAGTCCCCCCGCCCCGTCCACTTTTAGTCGCCTTTTACGACACGCAGGGAATACGGTGAGGCTATTCTTTGATAGTGTGTGTATATATATATATATATATATATATATATATATATATATATATATATATATATATATATATATATTATACGGAGTCCTCGACTTGAATCAGTTCCAATCTGAAAAGCGATGTAACCTAAATTTCAGTGTAAGTTGGAGCACACCTATATAAGCACCTATGCTAATGCAGTAGTTAAGTTTCTGCCTTTTCCAAGCATACTATCTCTAATTTCACTTCCATGGTGATGGCTTGCCTTCCTTACAATAAAATAAAATCTGCTTTATGCTTGGGAGACATAATACAAGTGCGTGCGAAAAAAAAAAAAAAAAAAAAAAAAAAAAATCAATGGCAAGTGAGTCCATTTATTATACCTATTTATCCATGTTAATGAATAATAACAGCATAAACCTGCGCATTAATATGGCAATATTAAGATAGTACAATATACCTGTAGTAGTATTAAGTGAAGAAATATTTAAATGCAGAACACTGTATGACAATACTGTTTCTTACAGGAATTTTCAATTTCTCTCTTCATATATTCCCATTAAAATAAAATACACTGGCCTGAACAAGCTTTAATTCTTAAAGTACTTACATAATAATGTGCTACATATACTATGAAGGGATCATGCTGTATATCAGGTAATAGATATCCTAAACAAGTCTCAACACAGGGAAATACATGAAAAGTCATGACCTTTTTAGCAGGGAAAATATATTATTGTCTTGTTTGGACAAATACATTACATGGATTATAATCCAAACCAAGTCACATGTACAGAAAGTAGAGACTAACAGGACATTTTTTGTAAATTACTGATTACACAGAGAAGCCATTACAGGACACAACAGAGTTGTCTAGTTAGACTGTAAATTGCGTCAGGGGACATATTTTGATTGGAGTTTGGAACTGAAAAAAAAAAATCATAACTATGTCTTACTACTTGTGAACACGCCCAAGTTGCTGCAATATATATATATATATATATATATATATATATATATATATATATATATATATATATATATAATTTTATGAACTTATTTCTTAACTGGGGGTGACTGAACCTATGAAACCAATGGAATCTCAACCAAATGCTCCATACAAGTTAATAAAAAAATATCTATAAAAAGAAACTAATTTTATCACACATGTACAGGTCTCATCCCGACTGTTAAGATGTTTAAGTAGGTCTCAATATTTAGCGACTTGATGTGTTTTGTATTACTATGACCTTCCAAATCCATGCCAATTATATATTTTTAAGTTGAAATAGGTTAAGATTGACTTGGTCAGGTTGTTTTACATTTGGTTAGGATTAATTTTGGGACAGATGTGAAAGTCAAATTATTTCAAAACCCTTCAAAAGCCACAGGAAAATCAAACTTTACTATCAAAGGAAGACAGTTGTAATCATGACAATTCACCATAATTTCATTTACTATCTCGTCTCTTACGTGGGGTTAAACAAAACCAATTAACCTAACCTAATATAACAAGTCATGACTTAAACCTTCCCCCTCAGCTAAGACACGAAATGATAACTGAATAGTTTAAATTTTTCCATTGCGTATTTTCATTTCAGGCTATGGGGTGTGAAAGAATATAATATACTACGATTGTCAACAGCTTAGTAGTTTTAAGGAGGTTGAACACAGGAGATAAGACACTGTATAACAAAGAACCTAATACAATTACCATGTGTACAGTCCCACTGCCACAGCACATGACACTAAGCTTAAGGAAGACCTAAAAGGTTTATTGGTCTTTCAAAATATCGCTCGTAATATTCTACGACTACAGATCTTGAAGCTCGGGCACTAAATTCAATATAAAGTTGATATTGTTCAAAATTAAATAAAGAAAATCCTAGGTTTTATCACTGATGATTATAATCTGATAGGAACAGGCATATATCACAAAGATAAGTTTGTTTCAAAAAACAGTCTGCGAAAATCGCAGACTAAAGATCATTAGGCTTGGCAACCAAATCTTTTAGTCACTTTCATATGAAATTTATAAAGCTTTACAATAAATAAAGATTAAATATCGTACGGGTTATTGTTCATGATCATAATAAAATAAGAAGAGCTACATTAAAAGACAAAAGACAAGACAATTTTCTACTTAATATAAACTTTCAGGAAGTAAACATTACCGTACCTTTAGCGGCCGCGTGTAGAAAGAATATGAGAACGGTGCCGAGGTCAAAACACATTATATTTAATAATTTTGTATATTACTCGCACTCAAATTCTCTTTACATATATAGTATGTGTACTAAAGAATTTAATAAGCTGTATCAATAATTATACTAAATATATTTAGCTGTTATACATATTTATATATTTTAGCATGAAGAGTTAGTTTGCTTGTTATTGCGTTTCATACAAAAATAGAGACTAATGCAGTGTTATTGACGTCATCACGCTTAGCTCTTTTCTTTTGTTTTCACCCATGGTCTCAAAATAGAAATATATATATATATATATATATATATATATATATATATATATATATATATATATATATATATATATATATATATATATATATATATATGATCTTGTAAAGATAAATAACTCCCATTACCCCATGTAAATTTGAATAACCCCGTAATCAAACTTGCAAAGTTAAATAACCCCGTAATTAAACTTGAAAATCGAATAACCCGTTGTTTGACTTTATAAGAACCAATTGAAATCATGTAGGAATAGTAAACAAAAGTAAGAATACAGAACATTTATTCACACAAATACACAAATGCAAGTAATAGAAAAAACTACTAATAATTACCTTGCGAATACAAATAAGCCCTATAACTACCTTGTAAATATGACGAATCCCAAGACTTGGCTTGTAAAGATGAATAACCCTGAAGAACTCTGGGGCTATTTATCTTTACAAGATCATATATATATATATATATATATATATATATATATATATATATATATATATATATATATATATATATATATATATATATATATATATATATATATATATATATATATAGAAAGCATATTCTGCCTCTACTGTGTGCATTTTCGTAGATGAATCTGCTAGTACGTACGAGAATAGCCCTGGATCTCTTTCGTTTACAGTCTCTTAAAGTTTCTCTCCTACTATTGCATATCCAAACATGGGCCTTTTTTCATTCTTGCCCATTCTCATTACCTTATATTTTGAAGTATTGAATATCTATAACCACCGTTCTGACCACTCATGCAGACTGCTTAGATCTTCCCAAAGTTCTAAACCACTATTTTCAGCTTTTTCTTTCTTAACAACCTTTTCATCATCTTGAAATATGTTTAAAAGTGCATTTACATAATTTATATATATAAAAGGAATAGAAATAGTCCTGAAACTCATCCCTGTGGAACCCTTTTGCTAATTTTCCTACAGTGAGACCGTGCATATTATACTCCGACCCTTCCTCCTTTCCTTCTAAAATAAGTTTTTATCCACTTCAAGACATGTTCACATTTTCTTGCAATTGCTTGGAATTTCTTAATGAGTCTTTCACGTGGGACTGTATTAAATGCTTTCTGAAATTCTAAGAATCTGCAATCTGTTTAGGCCCCCCCCCCCTCTTTCTTGTAAGATTAGGTTCACCCCATTATAAATTTATAGTAAGTTTGTTATCGTGGACTTGCCTTCTCTGAAGCCACGTTGTCTCAGTGATACAAAGTTGAAGAGCTCCAAGGAAAAAAAAAAGTGTAAGCTCAGTAGTTCCTCAGTAATTTAACGATGATAGTCAGTGACACTGGCCTATAGTTCAGAGCTGTTTCTCATTCCCTTTTTGAAGTTAGGCTCCAAATTTGTTAGTTTCCACCATCTTGGAAGCCCTCCAGATTCAAACGACTACTTGGAATATTCTCTATACTTACTAAAACTCCTTGTTCAGTTCTTTGCAGAACTCTTTTATATGTCTTAGTAATGCTTTTGACTGCCATTTCTAACTTTATAACGTGTCCTTTGATCTTTATTTTTTCTGTGTGTATATATATATATATATATATATATATATATATATATATATATATATATATATATATATATATATATATATATATATATTAGGATTTTTGTCGGGAACCAAACAAAAAGTTATTAATACTGTTTGTTTTCATGTTTCACGTGGAACTAACACTAATGTTGTAATAACTGAAGAAAAAGGTTGACAAATGCAATAATGTAATTACTTATTTGTAAGGCTATATCGAAAAATTTATGAATTTCATCCAGTTTATATATACATATACATACATACATATATATATATATATATATATATATATATATATATATATATATATATACATATATATATATATATATATATATATATATATATATATATATATATATATATATATATATATATATAGAGAGAGAGAGAGAGAGAGAGAGAGAGAGAGAGAGAGAGAGAGAGAGAGAAACTGGCTGAAATTCATAAATCCATGAATTCGTGCGTGAATTATAGCCAGTTTATATATATATATATATATATATATATATATATATATATATATATATATATATATATATATATATATATATATATATATATATATATATATATATATATATATATATATATATATATATATATATGACTTGTTATTTGTATAAAATATGTGAATTGGTATACTGTTCTTATTAAATACCGGTTATTATATTTGTTGTCAAGGAAAAAAAAAATGCATTGTTTTGGAGATTTTAACCATTTTTTTCCCAATATTCAGAGAATCGGCGCTTCTAAAAAGTGGTATAATGTTACATAAAACAGTTGGTACAATATATCTCACATATACTACAATTATTTCGACTTCATCATTGATATAAGGTCCAATTTTTACTCTCCCAAGAATCTTTGCCAACTAGGCTGCTTTATGTATAAATATATTTGCCTCCATGTACTGTACTTGCATGAACATACTTTCAGTAGGCTTAGAAACTTTTCATGCGCTCTACGTGATATTTCAGAGACCTATTTCGAACCTTTTTTTTTTTCTTGCATAACGATGACAAAAAGCAGCGCTTTTATTTATACAAATGTTTTTTTTTTAATTTTGGTATCGATACAGTAAGTGTGGGAGTCGGGAGGTTACTGACATTTGTTCGAGCCCACCGTAGGACGTTAAAATGGGCATCTTGTCTTAATCCCTCTTCTCTAAATTGTCTATGTCCAATTCCATTCATTGGGATCAATTGCGACCCATAGAATAGTGCACACACACACACATTTTCATTTCAGAGTTCTTCCAGACAAAGGGGAGATAAAGAAGATAATAACAGAAGATCAGGGGATGGGGCCTCATCAAGATTGTTACACAGATAAGGGATGGGGCCTCATTAAGATTGTTATACACAAATGTTGATGGATTAGCTAGTAAGGCAGTAGAATTAAAAGATAGGATTCACAACAGTAAGGCAGATATAGTAGCAATTACAGAGACTAAGTTGAGTGAGGACATAAACAGTGTCTCAGTTTCTCCTAAGGGCTTCAGAATATTAAGGATTGAAAGATCTGAGACGACTGGTGGAGGGATAGCACTGCTCATAAGTGAAAAGATTCAGGTTGAAGAAATAAACATGGCTATAGAAAGTGAGTTCAAGGAATTTCTTGTTGCTCGCATAAATACTGGGTCAGAGAACATTATAATAACTGTTGTATATAACCCACCAAGGAACCAAAATAGGCTAGAAGTTCATGAGGAAAGTCATATAGGTACTATTGAAGTCATAAACTCAGTTGTTAACATGGCACGGGAGAGAAAATGTAGGATTTTGATTATGGGATATTTTAATCATAAAGAGATAGATTGGATAAATCTTGACCCACACAGTGGTGAGGACTCATTCGGGGCAAGATTCCTAGATTGTGTACAAGGGAATTTCCTACACCAACATGTAATGGAACCAACGAGGGCCAGGGGTGGGGATGAGCCATCGCTACTTGATCTAGTATTCACAGATAACGTGTTGGATATTGAAAAAATTGAGTATGAACCACTAATTGGAAAGAGTGACCACTGTGTGTTGTTGATGGAGTATATCATTGAAGATATTCTGCCTGAGAGTAGAGGCACTGAAGACATGAGGAGGAACTATCCGAAAGGAGATTACATAAAAATGAATGGGCCTTTTGCAGTTATTGACTGGAGAACCTTATTTTACAAGAAATCTGTACAAGAAACGTATGACATCTTTTGTGAGAAATATGGGAAGATAGTAGATTGCTGCATACCTGTCACCAAAGTAGGTGTAATTCATACCAGAGAGAAATGGTTCGATAATGAGTGTAAAAGAGCTAAGGAGTGGAGAGATAAATGCTGGAAAAGGCATAGGAGGAGAAAAAACATAAATGCCTGGCAAACCTACAAAAGAACAAGAAATGATTACCTAAGTAAAAGAAGAGAGGCAGAGAGAGACTATGAGAGGGAAATCACCAGGAAGGCTAAAGAAAATACCAAGCTTTTCCACAGCTTTATCAAAGTAAAACTGAAGGTAAAAGAACAGGTTTTAAGGCTTAAGAGAGCGGATGGAAGCATCACTGAGATGGATGAAGAGATTTGCAAAGAAGTGAACAAGGAGTTTCAGTCAGAATTTACAGTAGAAAATACCCCACCCCCTCAGATTGCAGAGATAGAAGATCATGGGCCGGTATTAAAGAACATCAACTTTACAGCCACAGAGGTATGCAAAGCTCTGATGATGGAGTTAGATGTTCATAAAGCTACAGTCCTGATGATATATCCCCTCATGTACTTAAAAATGCACAAAATCAATATCAGTGGTACTAGGTATCATATTTAAAAAGTCACTGGAGTCAGGGGAGATTCTAAGATGCTGGAAACAAGCAAACGTGATACCTATCTTCAAAAGGGGAAAAAGGGATACAGCTCTAAACTACAGACCAGTTTCCTTGACCAGCATAGTTTGCAAAGTTATGAAGAAACTACTAAGGAAACATATCTCTCTTCACTTGGAATCCTTCAACTTTTTGTCAGTGAGACAACATGGCTTTATAGAAGGTAGATCAACAGTAACAAACTTATTAGAATTTATGATGAGGTAAGCCGAATCTTACAGGAAAGAGAGGGCTGGGCAGATTGCATATTCCTAGACTTCCAGAAAGCATTTGACACTGTTCCACATGGGAGACTTATTAGGAAGCTGCAAGCAATGGCTAGAATAGGTGGAAATGACTTGGAATGGATAAAATCTTACTTAGAAGGAAGGGAACAGAGGGTTAGAGTAAGACGCTCGGTGTCTCAATGGAGAAGAGTAAGTAGTGGAGTTCCACAGGGTTCAGTTTAGGGCCACTTTTGTTCCTTGTATATATAAATGACCTACCAGAGTCTCTTATTTCCTTCTTGAATATGTTTGCTGATGATGTAAAGATTGTGAAGAAAGTAGGAAACGAGAACAATGGTAGAGAACTTCAGGAAGACCTAAATAGTCTGCATGAGTGGTCAGAAAAGTGGCTAATGAAATTCAGTACTTCAAAATGTAAGGTAATGAGAATGGGTACAAGTGCAAGAAGGCCCAAGCTTGACTACTCGGTGGCTGGAGTACAACTTCAAGAGACAAAATGAGAGAGATCTAGGAGTAAACATACTGGCAGATTTGTCTCCAGAAATACATATAAATGGCATAGTAAGGGCAGCATATGCCTTCTTATCAAATGTAAGGGTAGCCTTCAGGCACATGGACAAGGAAATGTTCAGAAATCTTTATGTAACCTATGTGAGGCCAAAGCTTGAATATGCAGCCCCCTTTTGGAATTCGCACTTGAAAAAGCACATAGCTAAGCTTGAAAAAGTTCAAAGACATGTCACGAAAGTGGTGACAGAAATACGCAATCTCAGTTATGTTGAGAGGCTGAGGGAATTAGACTTATCATCACTCGAAGCTAGAAGATTGAGGGGGGATATGGTGACAGTCTTTAAATTCCTTCATGGTTATGATAGAGTGGATAGGGATCGATATTTTGATATAGCTGGCGCTAGAACTAGAGGTCATAGTTTGAAGCTTTGTAAGAAAACATCTTTGCAGGAAGTAAGGAAATACTTTTTCAGTGTAAGAGTAGTTGATAATTGGAATTGGCTAAGCGAGGAGGTAGTTAATGCTATCTCAATCCATAGTTTTAAGGACAGGTATGATAAGTATCACTAAGTATAAAATGGAACCGATCAGGATACGGGAAGATGCGAGCTTTGGGCTCTTTCCCGTAAACACAATTAGATAATCACAATTAGGTAATCACACACACACACACACACACACACATACGTACATGCATTCATATATATATATATATATATATATATATATATATATATATATATATATATATATATATATATATATATATGCATTAGTATTATACGTAAAAATTGTTCATGTCGCTTAACCATATTATTTTTTACTTACGTCAACATTTATCGTTAATTTCTGCTAATCTTGATGTTAAAAACTGATTTTTTGGGTTTTGATATATATATATATATATATATATAAATTGAAATGGATTAAAATATTCCCTATTTCGTTTTTAAGACAATATATATGTAAAATAAATATACCTATTACAAGACTTTACTGTATAATAATTGTAATAATAATAATAATAATAATAATAATAATAATAATAATAATAATAATAATTTTTATTATTATTATTATTATTTTTATTATTATTATTATGTAATCACTTATTTATTTATTTTTCTGTGGTAGTAGTAGTAGTAGTAGTAGTAGTAGTAGTAGTAGTAGTGGAGGAGGAAAAACCGCTTGAGGAAGTTAGTACCAATATTAATTCTAACTTTTCCTTGTCCTTCTCTTTGAAACCACGTATCACTCTCAACACTCACCGAATCAGTGACGTGACAATAATGATGATGGGTTCAAATTTTACTTACTTTTTATTTATCATCTTTTATGGAATATTTTTTGGAGGCAAATGTGAAAACACATTTGATAAAGATAAGGCAGGTAAGCGAATACATTTTTCGTTTGTGATTACCTAATTGTGATTACCTAATTGTGTTTACGGGAAAGAGCCCAAAGCTCGTATCTTCCCGTCTCCTGATCGGTTCCATTTTAGACTTAGTCATACTTATCATACCTGTCCTTAAAACTATGGATTGAGATAGCATTAACTACCTCCTCGCTTAGCCAATTCCAATTATCAACTACTCTTACACTGAAAAAGTATTTCCTTACAACCTGCAAAGAAGTTTTCTTACGAAGCTTCAAACTATGACCTCTAGATCTAGAGCCAGCCATATCAAAATATCGATCCCTATCCACTCTATCATAACCATGAAGGAATTTAAAGACTGTCACCATATCCCCCCTCACTCTTCTAGCTTCGAGTGATGGTAAGTCTAATTCCCTCAGCCTCTCATCATAACTGAGATTGCGTATTTCTGGCACCAGTTTCGTGGCATGTCTTTGAACTTTTTCAAGCTTAGCTATGTGCTTTTTCAAGTGCGGATTCCAAAAGGGGGCTGCATATTCGAGTTTGGGCCTCACATAGGTTACATAAATATATCTGAACATTTCCTTGTCCATGTGCCTGAAGGCTACCCTTACATTTGATAAGAATGCATATGCTGCCCTTACTATGCCATTTATATGTATTTCTGGAGACAAATCTGCCAGTATGTTTACTCCTAGATCTCTCATTTTCTGTCTCTTGAAGTTGTACTCCAGCCACCGAGTAGTCAAGCTTGGGCCTTCTTGCACTTGTACCCATTCTCATTACCTTACATTTTGAAGTATTGAATTTCATTAGCCACTTTTCTGACCACTCATGCAGATTATTTAGATCCTCCTGAAGTTCTCTACCATTGATCTCGTTTTTTACTTTCTTCACAATCTTTGCATCATCTGCAAACATATATATATATATATATATATATATATATATATATATATATATATATATATATATATATATATATATATATATATATATATATATATATATATATATATATATATATATATATATATTTGGACTAGTTATCCTCTTTAAAATAGGTATAATGTGTAATTCTTTCTCATTGTCAAACGGCGAGTTTCATGTAACAATATGCAAAGGCTGACACCAGTAAGTCAAAACAGGATGTGTTCATGAGTAAAACATTTGCTACTTTACGATGACACTTGGATTATTTTTTTTTACCACTTATGTTATTCTGACCAAATATCCTCATTAATTTTCAATTCTAAAAAAAAAAAAATTGAACTTTGTCATATTCCTTTTTATAGGCTGCTCTCGCCTTGCTTTAATATGCTGTACAAACACACGTGCAAACGGTTGGACTGACGGACATAAGGTACTAAGTGAACGAGATTAGTTATTCAGTGATATTCCTAATGCCGCTTTCACATCAAAATGGCACGTCGCACGTGTATGCCACGTGGGACGCCAGTTGAAAACGAACATCCGGAAGTATAGGAAATCTTTCACACAAAAGTAGTGTGACACGTCCCATGTGCCACACCACTTCTGTGTGAAAGGTTTCTTATATTTCCGGATGTTCGTTTTTATCGGGCGTGTCACGTGGCATGCCACGTGCGACGTGCCATCTTGGTGTGAAAGCGTCCTAAATGAACGCAAAACGTATGAGGATTATGGAAATGTTCACTTTTTTGCCGTTTTATGTCACTTAAGCAGTCATTTTCACAGTTAGTCCAGATTCGAATTGGACTGAACACACATGGGTTGGAGCCGGGACTGCTGGCTGGCTGCCCATCCTAATGTCCCACGGTAGAGTTCGAATCCGCGTTTATCAGGCTCGTCACTTCCCGGCTCGCACTCTCAACTTCACAGTCTGTAAAATTTCGGATGAATTTATGTTTCTTGGCCTTGTGATCCATACATTGCAAGAACTACAACTGGTTACATAAACAAAGTAAGTTTTTCTCTCATCCGTTCTGGATACATTTGTGCGTTTTAAATGATTAGCGGAAACTATTAAATATTGGAGCTGAGGAGTTCTTCAAGTGATCTATTCTTAATGTTTTACTTTCAAAGGGTGGCGGTAAACATTGTACTCTCATGACAATTATTGTTTTGATTTTGACGCATTTTACCGAACTTGTTACAATTATTTCATACGTGTTTTTATAGGAAGAGGAAAATGAAGACACAAATATTAGTGAAAAGACACTATCGCTTTGCAAGTTGTTGTTGTTATTGTTTTTAGAGCGATAAAAAATTCGACCTTTTCCATGTTAATATACTCTTGCGTGTATCTGTCAAAGATTTGCTCCAGCTCTTAATATATTGTAAATTCATGTTGTCCATAAGCTAGGGAACTTTATTAAATGTAAAGATAACGCTCATATCAGACATCTGCTTTCATAGATCAGTGATTATAGAACTCAGCAATATCCTGAAATTCACACTATTTCTAACTAGTTGAACACTTTACAATATATTTTGTGGTCTAGATATAGTTACGCACCTCAGTTTTTTTTTTTTAATAAAATTATCGACTAGAACAATTCAGCTCTCATATAGGTTCAAATCCTTGTTAAGGAAATATTTGGATTCCATTATTTACTCTTAGGATAATTAATTAATTTGAAAGTCGTAGATGCCTTAAGTACAATGTGCACTGATGGATTTTCTGTGTGCTCTGGGCTCGAATCCTGGACATGGGGCAGTTATAGTTTATTTATATTCACATGCATATGGTAATGTATTTATTGGAATATATATATATATATATATATATATATATATATATATATATATATATATATATATATATATATATATATATATAGGATCATATAAGCACATTATTATAAGTTAAAACATGAAACATATTTTTCCCCTGATTGGGATTTGAACCTAGGACACATGGTCAGTGTGCCAAGGCACTTCCAAGTATCTCATCGAAAATATTAAAAACGAAAAACAAACTACTCAGATAACTGTTCAACTAGGGAATGATTGCATTCTACTGACTGCTTTTTGTCCATTTTACTGTTTCTTTCCAATCTCATTTGTGGCTTGTTTCCCGTGGTGTAGTTGATAGGGCATTGGCACACTAGCAATGTATCCTATCTTCGAATCCTGGCCAGGGGCAGAATGTATCATGTTTTCACATATAATAATGCGTTTTTTTTTTTATTATTCTTGATGCTTGTACAACATGGGATTTGAAATAACATGCGAAAACAATACATGAGTGAGGGTGGGAAGAAACAGTAAACTAAATAAAAGCATTCGGTAGAATGCTTTCATTTCGTAGCTTAGCAGATACCTGGGAAGGAGAAGAAACAATAAAAGAGAAAAAAACATTCAGTAGAATCCATTCAGTCCCCAGTTTGGCAGTTAAATGAGAGGTTTGTTTTTCTTAATGCCTTCGACGGTACAGTTGGTAGCGCCTTGGCACACTGACGATGTGTCGTAGGTGTGAATCCGGGCCAGGGGCAAAATATGTTTCATATATATATATATATATATATATATATATATATATATATATATATATATATATATATATATATATATATATATATATATATATATATATATAGGCACACACACACACACATGATGCAAAGATTGTGAAGAAAGTAAGAGACGAGAACTTGATAGAGAACTTCAGGAAGACCTAAATAGTCTGCATGAGTGGTCAAATCAGTGGCTAATGATATTCATTACTTCTAAATGTAAGGTAATGAGAATGGGTACAAGTGCAAGAAGGCTAAAACTTGACTACCAAATTGCAGGAGCAGAACTTCAAGAGACAGTAAAT
Organism: Halocaridina rubra; assembly: GCA_037179515.1. NCBI lineage: Eukaryota > Metazoa > Arthropoda > Malacostraca > Decapoda > Atyidae > Halocaridina > Halocaridina rubra. Next base: position 124,295 of record JAXCGZ010018882.1, read on the forward strand.
GAGAGAGATCTAGGAGTAAACATACTGACAGATTTGTCTCCAGAAATGCATATAAATGGCATAGTAAGGGCAGCATATGCTTTCATAGCAGATGTAAGGCTAGCCTTCAGACACATGGACAGCGAAATGTTCAGAAATTTATATGTAACCTATGTGAGGCAAAGGCTTGAACATGCAGCCCCCATTTGGAATCCACGCTTGCAAAAGCACATAGTTAAGCTGGAAGAATTTCAAAGATATTCCGCGAAACTGGCGCCATAAGTACGCAATCTCAGTTATGAGGATAGGCTGAGGGAATTAGACTTACCACCACACGAATCTAGAAGAATTAGGGGGCTATGGTGACGGTTTGTAAAGTCATTCATGGTTCTGACAGTGTAGATAGGGATCAATATTTTGATATGGCTTGCACTAGAACTAGAGGTCAAAGTTTGAAGCTTCATAAGGAAACTTCTTTGCAGGATGTAATGAAGTACTTTTTTGTAGTGTAAGAGTAGTTGATAATTGGAATTGACTAAGCTAGGAGGGAGTTAATGCTAAGTCAATCCATACTTTTAAGGACAAGTATGATAAGTATCACTAAGTATAAAATGGAACCAACTAGGAGACGGGAAGTTACTTTTATGGAGCTCTATCCCGCAAGCACAATTAGTTATTTATAATATATATATATATATATATATATATATATATATATATATATATATATATATATATATATATATATATATATATATATATATATATATATATATATATATATATATATATATATATATATATATATATATATATATATATATATATATATATATATATATATATATATATATATATATATATATATATATATATATATATATATATATATATATATATATATTATATATATATATATATATATATATATATATATATATATATATATATATATATATATATATATATATATATATATATATATATATATTATATATATATATATATATATATATATATATATATATATATATATATATATATATATATATATATATATATATATATATATATATATATATATATATATATATATATATATATATATATATATATATATATATATATATATATATATATATATATATATATATATATATATATATATATATATATATATATATATATATATATATATATATATATATATATATATATATAAGTACAAACTGTTAGCATACAGCACTAAATAGTAAGGAGGCCCATCAGTGAAACAAACCTTATAAAACAATGCTATATTTCGGATCCTAACTGGATCCCTTCTCAAGTTGTGCTGGAGAAGGGATCCAGTTAGGATCCGAAATATTGCATTGTTTTCTGAGTTTTGTTCCACTGTTGGGCCTCTTTGCTATATATATATATATATATATATATATATATATATATATATATATATATATATATATATATATATATATATATATATATATATATATATATATATATATATATATATATATATATATATATATATATATATATGTGTGTGTGTGGTGAGTGTGTGTGCTTACCTTATTGTACTTACCTAATTGTGTTTATGGGAAAGAGCCCAAAGCTCGTATCTTCCCGTCTCCTGATCGCTTCCATTTTATACTTAGTGATACTTATCATACCTGTCCTTAAAATTATGGATTGAGATAGCATTAACTACCTCCTCGCTTAGCCAATTCCAATTATCAACTACTCTTACACTGAAAAAGTATCTCCTTACATCCTGCAAAGAAGTTTTCTTACGAAGCTTCAAACTATGACCTCTAGTTCTACAGCCAGCCATATCAAAATATCGATCCCTATCCACTCTATCATAACCATGAAGGAATTTAAAGACTGTCACCATATCCCCCCTCAATCTTCTGGCTTCGAGTGATGGTAAGTCTAATTCCCTCAGCCTCTCATCATAACTGAGATTGCGAATTTCTGGCACCAGTTTCGTGGCATGTCTTTGAACTTTTTCAAGCTTAGCTATGTTCTTTTTCAAGTGTGGATTCCAAAAGGGGGCTGCATATTCGAGTTTTGGCCTCACATAGGTTACATAAATATTTCTGAACATTTCCTTGTCCATGTGCCTGAAGGCTACCCTTGTATTTGATAAGAATGCATATGCTGCAATTACTATGCCATTTATATGCATTTCTGGAGACAAATATGCCAGTATGTTTACTCCTAGATCTTTCTCATTTTCTGTCTCTTGAAGTTGTACTCCAGCCACCGAGTAGTCAAGCTTGGGCTTTCTTGCACTTGTACCCATTCTCATTACTTTACATTTTGAAGTATTGAAGTTCATTAGCCACATTTCTGACCACTCATGCAGATTATTTAGATCCTCCTGAAGTTCCCTACCATTGTTCTCGTTTTTTACTTTCTTCAAAATCTTTGCATCATCTGCAAACATATTCATGAATGAATTTACAGACTCTGGTAGGTCATTTACATATATAAGGAACAAAAATGGCCCTAAAACTGAACCCTGTGGAACTCCACTACTAACTCTTCTCCATTCAGACACTGAGTGTCTTACTCTAACCCTCTGTTCCCTTCCTTCTAAGTAAGTTTTTATCCATTCCAAAATATTTCCACCTATTCTAGCCATTGCTTGCAGTTTCCTAATAAGTCTCCCATGTGGAACAGTGTCAAACGCTTTTTGGAAGTCTAGGAATAAACAATCTGCCCAGCCCTCTCTTTCCTGTAAGATTCAGCTTACCTCATCATAAAATTCTAATAAGTTCGTTACTGTTGATCTACCTTCTCTGAAGCCATGTTGCCTCACTGACAAAAAATTGAAGGATTCTAAGTGAAGAGAGATATGTATCGTTAGTAGTTTCTCCATAACTCTGCAAACTATGCTGGTCAAGGAAACTGATCTATAGTTCAGAGCCGTATCTCTGTTTCCCTTTTTGAAGATAGGTATCACATTTGCTTGTTTCCAGCATCTTGGAATCTCCCCAGACTCCAGTGACATTTTAAATATGATACTTAGTGCCACTGATATTGAGTTTGCGCATTTTTTAAGCACATGAGGGGATATGTCATCAGGACCTGTAGCTTTTTGAACATCTAAATCCATCAGTTCTTTGCATACCTCTGTGGCTGTATGGTTGATGTTCTCTAATACCAGCCCTTGAGCTTCTATCTCTGCAATCTGAGGGGGTGGGGTATTTTCTACTGTAAATACTGACTGAAACTCCTTGTTCAATTCTTTGCAGATCTCTTCATCCGTCTCAGTGATGCTTCCATCCGCTCTCTTAAGCCTTAAAACCTGTTCTTTTACCTTCAGTTTTCCTCTGATAAAGCTGTGGAAAAGCTTTGGATTTTCTTTAGCCTTTCTGGTGATGTCCCTCTCATAGTCTCTCTCTGCCTCTCTCCTTTTACTTAGGTAGTCATTTCTTGCTCTTTTGTAGGTTTGCCAGGCATTTATGTTTTTTCTCCTCCTATACCTTTTCCAGCATTTGTCTCTCCACTCCTTAGCTCTTTTACACCCATTATCGAACCATTTCTGTTTGGCATGAATTACACCTACTTTGGTGACAGGTGTGTGTGTGTGTGTGTGTGTAATTACCTATTTGTAATTACCTAATTGTATTTACGGGAAAGAACCCCATGCTCGTAACTCCCAGTCTCCTGGTCGGTTTCATTATTGTACTTAGTGTAATTACCTAAATTGTAATTACCTAATTATGCTTACGAAAAAGAGCCCCAAAACTTACCGTGTCCTGATCGGTTCCATTTTGTACTTAGTGATACTTATCATACATGTCCTTAAAACTATGGATTGACTTAGCATTAACTACCTCCTCGCTTAGCCAATTCCAATTATCAACTACTATTAATGTCAAAAATACTTCCTTACATCCTGCAAAGAAGTTTTCTTTTGAAGCTTCAAACTATGACCTCTAATTCTAGTGCCAGCCATATAAAAATATCGATCCCTATGCACTCTGTCATATCCATGAAGGAATTTAAAGACTGTCACCATATCCTCAATCAATCTTCTAGCTTCGAGTGATGGTAAGTCTAATTCCCTCAGCCTCTCATCATAACTGAGATAGTGTACTTTTGACGCCAGGTTCGTGGCATGTCTTTGAACTTTTTCCAGCTTAACTACGTGCTTTTTCAAGTTCGGATTTCAAAAGGGGGCTGCATATTTAAGCTTTTACCTGCCATAGGTTACATGAATATTTCTGAACACTTCCTTATCCATATGCCCGAAGGCTACCCTTACGTTTGCTAAGAAAGCATATGCTGCCCTTACTATGCGATTTATATGCATTTCTGGAGACAAATTGGCCAGTATGTTTACTCCTAGATCTCTCATTCTCTGTATCTTAAAGTTTTACTCCTGCTACCGAGTGGTAAAGCTTGGCCTTCTTGCACTTGTACCCATTCTCATTACCTTACAATTAGAAGTAATGAATTTTATTAGCCACTTTTATGACCACTTATGCAGACTATTTAGATCTTCCTGAAGTTCTCCACCATTGTTCTCGTTTTTTACTTTCTTCACAATCTTTGCATCATCTGCAAACATATTCATGAATGAATTTACAGACTCTGGTAGGTCAATTACATATATAAGGAACAAAAGTGGCCCTAAAACTGAACCCTGTGGAACTCCGCTACTAACTCTTCTCCATTCAGACATTGAGTGTCTTACTTTAACCCTTTGTTCCCTTCCTTATAAGTATGATTTTTCTATTTCAAGAGATTTCCACCTATTCTCGCTATTGCTTATTGTTTCTCCATAGGTCTCCCTTGTGGGACAGTGTCAAATACTTTCTGGAAGTCTAGCAATATGCAATCTGCCCAACCCTTTCTTTCCTGTAAGATTTGGCTTACCTCATCATAAAATTCTAATAAGTTTGTTACTGTTGATCTACCTTTTATGAAGCCATATTGTCTCACTGCCAAAAAGTTAAAGGATTCCAAGTGAAGAGAGATATGTTTCCATAGTAGTTTCCCCATAACTTTGCAAACTATGCTGGTCAAAGAAACAGGTCTATAGTTTAGAGCCGTATCCCTCCTTTCCTGTTAGAAGATAGGAATCACGTTCGCTTGTTTCCAGCATCTTGGAATCTCCCTTGACTTCAGTGACTTTTTAAATATGATATAGTACTGCGTATATTGAATTTGCACATTTTTTAAGTACATAAGGGGATATATCATCAGGACCTGTAGCTTTATGGCCATCTAACTCCATCAGCGCTGTGGCTGAATGGATGATGTTTTTTAATGCTGGCCCATGAGCTTCTATCTCTGCAATCTGGTTGGGGTATTCTATTTTCTACTGTAAATACTGACTGAAACTCCTTGTTCAATTCTTTGCAGATCTCTTCATCTGTCTCAGTGATGCTTACATCCGTTCTCTTAAGCTTTAAAACCTGTTCTTTTACCTTCAGTTTTCTTCTGATAAAGTTGTGGAAAAGTTTGGGATTTTCTTTAGCCTTCCTGATGATGTCTCTTTCACAGTATCTCTCTGCCTCTCCTCTTTTACTTAGGTAATCATTTCTTCTCTTTTGTAGGTGTAACAGGCATTTATGTTTTTTCTCCTCCTATACCTATTCCAGCATTTGTCTCTCCACTCCTTAGCTCTTTTACACTCATTATGAAACCATTTCTCTCTGGCATGAATTACACCTACTTTGGTGACAGGTATGCAGCAATCTAATATCTTCCCATATTTTTCACAAAAGATGTCGTACAATACTTGTACAGATTTGTCATCTGTGAATACTAGAACAAGTAGAGATGGCTCATCCCCACCCCTGGCCCTCGTTGGTTCCATTACATGTTGGTGTAGGAAATTCCCTTGTATGCAGTGTTTATGTGATTACCTAATTATGATACCTAATTGTGCTTACGGAAAAGAGCACAAAGCTCGTATCTTCCCGTCTCCTGATCGTTTCATTTTATACTTAGTGATACTTATCATACCTGTCCTTAAAGCTATGGATTGAGATAGCATTAACTACCTCCTCGCTTAGCCAATTCCAATTATCAACTACTCTTATACTGAAAAGTACTTCCTTATATCCTGCAAAGAAGTTTTCTTACGAAGCTTCAAACTATGACCTCTAGTTCTAGAGCCAGCCATATCAAAACATCGATCCCTATTCACTCTATCATAGCCATGAAGGAATTTAAAGACTGTCACCATATCCCCCCTCAATCATCTGGCTTCGAGTGATGGTAAGTCTAATTCCCTCAGCCTCTCATCATAACTGAGAATCCGAATTTCTGGCACCAGTTTCATGGCCTGTCTTTGAACTTTTTCATGCTTAGCTATGTGCTTTTTCAAGTGCGAATTCCAAAAGGGGGCTGCATATTCAAGTTTGGCCTCACATAGGTTACATAAATATTTCTGAACATTTCCTTGTCCTTGTGCCTGAAGGCTACCCTTACATTTGATAAGAAAGCATATGCTGGCCTTACTATGCCATTTATATGTATTTCTGGAGACATATCTGCCAGTAAGTTTACTCCTAGATCTTTCTCATTTTCTGTCTCTTGAAGTTGTACTCCAGCCACATTTACATTTTGAAGTATTGAATTTCATTAGCCACTTTTCTGACAACTCATGCAGACTATTTAGATCTTCCTGAAGCTCTCTACCATTGTTCTAGTTTCTTACTTTCATTACAATCTTTGCGTCATCTGCAAACATATTCATGAATGAATTTACAGACTCTGGTAGGTCAATTACATATATAACGAACAAAAGTGGCCCTAAAACTGAACCCTGTGGAACTCCGCTACTAACTCTTTTCCATTCAGACACTGAGTGTCTTACTCTAACCCTCTGTTCCCTTCCTTCTAAGTAAGTTTTTTTCCATTCCAAGACATTTCCACCTATTCTAGCCATTGCTTGCAGCTTCCTAATAAGTCTCCCGTGTGGAACAGTGGTAAATGCTTTTTGGAAATCTAGGAATAAACAATCTGCCCAGCCCTCTCTTTCCTGTAAGATTCAGCTTACCTCATCATAAAATTCTAATAAGTTTGTTACTGTTGATCTACCTTCTCCGAAGCCATGTTATCTCACTGACAAAAAGTTAAAGGATTCCAAGTGAAGAGAGATATGTTTCCTTAATAGTTTCTACATAACTTTGCAAACTATGCTGGTCAAGGAAACTGATCTATAGTTTAGAGCCGTATACCTCCTTCCCTTTTTGAAGATAGGTATCGCATTTCCTTGTTTCCAGTATCTTGGAGTCTCCCCTGACTTCAGTGACTTTTTAAATAAGATACTTAGTTACACTGATATTTAGTCTGTGCATTTTTTAAGCACATAAGGGGATATATCATCAGGACCTGTAGCTTTATGGACATCTAACTCCAATCAGTGCTTTATATACCTCTGTGGCTGAAAGCTTGATGTTCTCTAATACCGGCCCTTGAGCTTCTATCTATGCAATCTGAGGGGGTGGGGTATTTTCTACTGTAAATACTGACTGAAACTCCTTGTTCAATTCTTTGCAGATCTCTTCATCCGTCTCAGTGATGCTTCCATCCGCTCTCTTAAGCCTTAAAACCTGTTCTTTTACCTTCAGTTTTCCTCTTATAAAGCTGTGGAAAAGATTGGGATTTTTTTGTCTTCTTGGTGATGTCCCTTTCATAGTCTCTCTCTGCCTCTCTTCTTTACTTAGGTAATAATTTCTTGCTCTTTTGTCGGTTTGCCAGCCATTTATGTTTTTTCTCCTCCTATACCTTTCCCAGTATTTGTCTCTCCACCCCTTATCTATTTTACACTCATTATCAAACCATTTCTCTCTGGCATGAATTACACCTACTTTTGTGACAGATATACAGCAATCTAATATCTTCCCATATTTCTCACAAATGATGTCGTGCATTTCTTGTACAGTTATGATGTAAAACAAGGTTCTCCAGTCAATAACTGCAAAAAGCTCATTCATTTTGATGTAATCTCCATTTGGATAGTTTCTCCTCATGTGCTCAGTGCCTCTACTCTCAGGCAGAATATCTTCAATGATATACTCCATCAACAACACACAGTGGTCACTCTTTCCAATTGGTGATTCTTACTCAATTTTTTCTATATCAAACACGTAATCTGTGAATACTAGATCAAGTTGTGATATCTCATCCCCACCCCTGGCCCTCGTTGGTTCCATTACATGTTGGTGCAGGAAATTCCCTTGTACGCAATCTAGGAATCTTGCCCCAAGTGAGTCCTCATCACTTTGTGAGTCAAGATTTATGCAATATATCTCTTTATGATTAAAATCTCCCATAATCAAAATCCTACATTTTCTCTCCCGTGCCATGTTAACAACTGAGTATATGACCTCAATAGTACCTACATTACTTTCCTCATAAACTTCTAGCCTATTTTGGTTCCTTGGTGGGTTATATACAACAGTCATTATAATGCTCTCCGATCCAGTATTTATGCAAGCAACAAAAAATTCCTTGAACTCACTTTCTATAGCCAAGTTTATTTCTTTAACTTGAATCTTTTCACTTATGAGCAGTGCTATCCCTCCACCAGTCCTCTAAGATCTTTCAACCCTTAATAATTTGAAGCCCTTAGGAAAAACTGTGACACTGTTTATGTCCTCACTCAACTTAGTCTCTGTAACTGCTACTATATCTGCCTTACTGTTGTGAATCCTTTCTTTTAATTCTACTGCCTTACCAGCTAATCCATCAGCATTTGTGTATAGCAATCTTAATGAGGCCCCATCCCCTGATCTTCTGTCATTATCTTCTTTATATCCCCTTTGTCTTGAAGAATTCTCAAATGATTTTTTTTTCTTCTTCATTTCTTTCCTCATTTAACCTTCTTGCCTCTTGCAACAAGTTCTTGACCTTTTCCATCTCTACCTGTTTTCTGTATCGTCTAATGAATACTTCTTTGAATTCTTGAAAGTCTATTAGAGTTTTTTTCCTCATCAGCATTTCTCTACATGTTTCCTCACTCTCAAAGGTTACTTTTGTTGGTCTCTGCTTTCCCTCCTTCGAATATTTGCCTAGTTGGTGAATGTTTGCAATATCCCCAGGACCACAAACTACTCCAGGCTTTCTTATCAGGTCTACACCCTAGTTTTTTCTTCTTCAAGTCTCCCTTGCCATGTTGACTTCTGGGATACGCTTATGCCCGAGATTACCACTGTCTTCTCTTTATCAAGTGCCTGTTTGATAAGTGGATTTGCCCTTTCCATCACAACGTCATTCATTTTTTTGATTACTGTTGCTCTATGGTCAACTGTTTGTATGTTTTCCAGTGCCACCACCTTCACCGCCTCTTTTACTCCCACATTCCCCTTTAGTGCATCAACAAAGGAAGTTTTCATGGCACCATGTTCCGTATTCAGCTCCTGAAACTTTTTTCTAAACTGTTCAATGTTTTCCTGAATCTGGACATTCCAAGCTGCAATCTCGTCTCTCTGAGAAGAGAGCAGTGAACTAACATTTAATTCTGTTAGGTTGTCATTCAGCTGTTTGTTGTTATCTTCTTGTTTAGAAATTCTGGTTTCTAGTTCACTCTTTTCCCCTTCCAGCTTTTTTATTCGCTTTTCTAGTTATTTTTTCTCCTGCCCTTGTGCTTTATTTGCTTCCTCCAGATACCTTATTTCCTCTCTGAGTGTTTCATTCTCTTTCATTTCTCTATCCATTCTCCGAATTTTATCATCAAGGCTTATAAACATTACCACTAAATCCTTGATTTTTTTTTTTTTTTTAAGCTCCTAATAGCTACTCCTCCCCCTGCTGCTACATTCCATGGAGATCCTCTATCATCCCTCCCCAACCCGTGGGTGGGGAAGGTTTGGGATAGAGATGGCCTCATTTTCATGTTTTCCCCTTCACAGAATACAGAAAGAAGAAGAAGAAGAAGAGAAAGAGAAAAGGAAAAAAGAGAGAAAAGGTTTTATTTAAGCTTCACACAGACTTTCTATATCTTCATATAAGTACTATTTAGTTACTCAATTTTTCTCTTTTCTGGTAACACCCATCCTAAATTAAAATTTGACTTTTGTAATTTGAGGGAAAACAAATGCAAAAAAAGTCTACTTGAAGGAAAATTCGAATTTGTATCTAAGGAGACACTCACCTGTTTCTGCTATATATTCTTCTTAACTGATAAACTTACTTGCTAACCAAGGTATGTTATCACAGGATCAGACTTTACATTTAACTCAATATATACAAAATTAGAAATAATAAAAGAGAAAGCTAAAAGAAAAATGAAGAAAATAAGACGGCTGTGCTACTTGGCAACTTAACTCAGTACTGTTGACAGGTGTATTTTTGGTATTTATTTAATTATCCAATTATTTCGTGTATCAAACTAACTATCAAGTTAATATAAATGGAAGGGTACTGATTTTCACAATATATGGAACCACAGGATCAGGTAAACGACTGTAAGGGCTCTCCTCAATTTACACAAAAAATTAGGTATTGTGATGTGATGGCTTCACCTCTGGCAACTCTTCTAAACTTCCTTCAAGGCAGGACAGGACAGCTTCTTCTCTCTCCCCTCTCGAAAGTGTTCTCAATTTTTTCCTTTAATATTTTGGACAATCTCGTTAATTACAAATATAATTTTTTTTACTCACAGTACTATGGAGGATCTCTTATTAAGGGAAATTTTGTTTATATTTTATCCTTAAGCCTTGGTCACTCAAAAACACAAGGAAAAATTTAAGAGTGTGATTACCTAATTGTGCTTACGGGAAAGAGCCCAAATATCGTATCTTCCCGTCTCCTGATTGGTTTCATTTTGTACTTAGTAATACTTATCATACCTGTCCTTAAAACTATGGATTGAGATAGCATTAACTACCTCCTTTCTTAGCGAATTCCAATTATCAACTACTCTTGCACTGAAAAAGTACTTTCTTACATCCTGCAAAGAAATTTTCTTATGAAGCTTCAAATTATGACCTCTAGTTCTAGTGTGTGATTACCTAATTGAGATTACCTAATTGTGCTTACGCGAAAGAGCCCAAAGCTCGTATCTTTCCGTCTCCTGATCGGTTCCATATTGTACTTAGTGATATTTATAATACCTGTCCTTAAAACTATGGATTGAGATAGCATTAACTGCCTCCTCGCTTAGCGAATTCCAATTAGCAACTGCTCTTACACTGAAATAATAACTTCGAATACATATATAATTTCCACATAGAATTTGCATATAAATTACACATTACTTTAGGTCGTCTGTACTTGCAGTATTTTATTAATGTAGTAATTTTTCACTAGAAAATGAGACTTCTCTATATTTAACTTATGAAACTGCCATATACCTTTAAAAACGATATATATATATATATATATATATATATATATATATATATATATATATATATATATATATATATATATATATATATATATATATATATATATATATATATATATATATATATATATATATCATGAAAATTTAGGAAGTATTCAGGTTCTTAATAGAGAACTGTGGTTAGATAGGTTAGTTTATGCATTGTCAGGTAAGATTAACTTAACCTAACTTAACCTAACCTTAGTCCCAAATTTACGCCCTAAAATTACATCAGGTGCTCCTTCTCGGATTGATCCATATATATATATATATATATATATATATATATATATATATATATATATATATATATATATATATGTGTATATATATATATATATATATATATATATATATATATATATATATATATATATATATATATATATATATATATATAAACCTTGATAGTAACTATTCTTTTATCCATGAAAAACTACAGATTCTTACTACTATACCGACTGTGTTACTACAGCAAATAAAAAACCTACATATAACCGAGCCAGATCAAGCAGTCACTTTTCCGTCGTTGTTTTATATTACCCTATTATAGTTGTATGTGGAATATAAGTCTTTTGGACTTATATGGGACTGATCAGGACAGCTCGATGTTAAGTCTTCCTTCAGTTACATTTTTTTTCTATGTCTACAGCAACACCGAATAAGCTTTCATATTCGTTACACATCTCTTTTATAATCTCTTCACATCTTACAATCCACAACACTCCCCATCTCTGTTTCTCTTAGATTTATGTTTTATTCGTGCTCGGTCCCGATAGTGGCTATATCTTTTGTCCGTCTCGGTGTCATGCACTTAAAAAAAGTTAATATATTCACTATGAGTCCGTGATATTAACACTACTATTATCCACGAAAAGTTTTTTAGAACCTCACTTGACTCGAAGTCGTGTCGCAAGCTACAGATCTGGCTGGGTTGTGATACGCAGGTTTTTGTCTCCTGTCGTAGTGGTGGCATTACTCTGAAGTTTGCTACGCGAGTTTGAATTCCCTGAGGTTCAGAAAAGATTGTCATTGATAGTAGTGTGTGTGTGTGTATGTGTATATATATATATATATATATATATATATATATATATATATATATATATATATATATATATATATATATATAGACATAAGCCTCATTCCCCCTTGTAAGGGGGGTGGCCGAGCCAAGAAATGCGCATTCACCACGATCCACATACACACCTCAACCACTCGTCTCAGCTCCTTGGGGATAGAGGGTTGCCACGTCTCCCCCTCTTCCACCCTGCTTGGGTCCCCCACAAGGTAGGTGGGCAAGGGTATTTTACAATGAGCACGACAGCCTCAGCTGGTTTACCCCCACCGCTTCATCAAATGGCAACTCCCCTCACACCCGTCCACCACAGTTCACTGAGCTAGCAGGAGCGAGCAATCCCTTTGGGCCGCGTCATATATGCAGAATCTTCCTCCTTTCATTCCTATCTCTTGCACGCATTCTTCCCTGTTCCACTGATATTCCACGTGCATTCAGTGCTCTTTTCACGCCATCCATCCATCTCATTTTAGGTCTCCCTCTTAACCTAACTCCAATCACTTCTGCACTCCACACTCTCTTCACTAATCGTTCATTATTCATCCTTTCCATGTGTCCAAACCATCTCAACACTTTCTGATCTAACCTAACCGACAGCTTCATTTCAACAACCGTTCTCTGCCTGATATCCTTATTTCTTACTCTATCTATTCTAGATACACCAATCATACCTCTCAAACACCTCATCTCCATTACATTCAACTTGTTTCTTTCATCCTCTCTTGCATTCCAAGTCTCTGTTTCAACCCACCTAGACATTTACTAGCCTTCATCACTCTGTGATTTATCTCTGCATCCACTCGTCCACTCCTTGATACATGCGACCCCAGATACTTAAAACTCTCATCTTCTTCAAGTAACTCCCCATTCACTCCTACATTCACTCTGCCAACATTAACACTCCTCGTGCATCTCATGACTTTACTTTTACCAATATTCACGCGCAACTTCCTTCTTTCACACACACACTAATAAAATCAGTCACCAAATGATTCAATTCATTTTCAGTATCAGCCACCAGCACAGTATCATCCGCAAATAGCAACTGACTCAATTTCCATAACCTTCCCTCCGCACCCACGAGTAAGCATAATCTGTTAGCATACAGCACTAAATGGTAAGGAAGCCCAGTATATGTATGTATATTTATGTGCATATTAATATTTTATAATTATTATTTTTGTTTTTATTATTATCATTTTTTATTATTATTGTCATTTCTTCTGTTTGGTTTGTGTAATTTTTTGTTCATTGGTCCTTTTTTATATTAAAGGGTTATCTAGTTACCGATCTATAATCGTAATTAGAGATTAACATATTCTTTTGTTAATGATATAATAATGAGTTTGTCGGTTTTCTTTGATTGAGGGTGTTATTTCTTTTGGATTAAACCTGACTTAGTATCTTTGATTTATAATTCCCTCAGGCCTCCTGAGTCCTTTTTGTTTTTACTCCCTCTGTCATTCTTAGTTTACACTCACTTGTGCTTGAGATTTGTTGAGAAGGGGTCCAGTTAGGATCCGAAATATAGCGTTATTTTTTCTGTGTTGTTTTATCGATGGGCTTCCTTACCATATATATATATATATATATATATATATATATATATATATATATATATATATATATATATATATATATATATATATATATATATATATATATATATGCTTGCGCGCACGCACACACATACACACACACACACACACACACACACACATATATATATATATATATATATATATATATATATATATATATATATATATATATATATATATATATATATATATATATATATATGTGTGTGTGTGTGTGTGTGTGTGTGTGTGTGTGTGTGTGTGTGTGATTACCTAATTGTGTTTACGGGAAAGAGCCCAAAGCTCGTATCTTCCCGTCTCCTGATCGGTTCCATTTTATACTTACTGATACTTATCATACCTGTCCTTAAAACTATGGATTGAGATAGCATTAACTACCTCCTCGCTTAGCGAATTCCAATTATCAACTACTCTTACACTGAAAAAGTATTTCCTTACATCCTGCAAAGAAGTTTTCTTACGAAGCTTCAAACTATGATCTCTAGTTCTAGAGCCAGCCATATCAAAATATCGATCCCTATCCACTCTATCATAACCATGAAGGAATTTAAAGACTGTCACCATATCCCCCCTCACTCTTCTAGCTTCGAGTGATGGTAAGTCTAATTCCCTCAGCCTCTCATCATAACTGAGATTGCGTATTTCTGGCACCAGTTTCGTGGCACGTCTTTGAACTTTTTCAAGCTTAGCTATGTGCTTTTTCAAGTGCGGATTCCAAAAGGGGGCTGCATATTCGAGTTTTGGCCTCACATAGGTTACATAAATATTTCTGAACATTTCCTTGTCCATGTGCCTGAAGGCTACCCTTACATTTGATAAGATTGCATATGCTGACCATACTATGCCATTTATATGTATTTCTGGAGACAAATCTGCCAGTATGTTTACTCCTAGATCTCTCTCATTTTCTGTCCCTTGAAGTTGTACTCCAGCCACCGAGTAGTCAAGCTTGGGCCTTCTTGCACTTGTACCCATTCTCATTACCTTACATTTTGAAGTATTGAATTTCATTAGCCACTTTTCTGACCACTCATGCAGATTATTTAGATCCTCCTGAAGTTCTCTACCATTGTTCTCGTTTTTACTTTCTTCACAATCTTTGCATCATCTGCAAACATATTCATGAATGAATTTACAGACTCTGGTAGGTCATTTACATATACAAGGAACAAAAGTGGCCCTAAAACTGAACCCTGTGGAACTCCACTACTAACTCTTCTCCATTCAGACACTGAGTGTCTTACTCTAACCCTCTGTTCCCTTCCTTCTAAGTAAGTTTTTATCCATTCCAAAACATTTCCACCTATTCTAGCCATTGATTGCAGCTTCCTAATAAGTCTCCCATGTGGAACAGTGTCAAACGCTTTCTGGAAGTCTAGGAATATGCAATCAGCCCAACCCTCTCTTTCCTGTAAGATTTGGCTTACCTCATCATAAAATTCTAATAAGTTTGTTACTGTTGATCTACCTTCTCTGAAGCCATGTTGCCTCACTGACAAAAAGTTGAAGGATTCCAAGTGAAGAGAGATATGTTTCCTTAATAGTTTCTCCATAACTTTGCAAACTATGCTGGTCAAGGAAACTGGTCTATAGTTCAGAGCCGTATCCCTCCTTCCCTTTTTGAAGATAGGTATCACATTTGCTTGTTTCCAGCATCTTGGGATCTCCTCCGACTCCAGTGACTCC
>JAXCGZ010018882.1:147500-200000 GCA_037179515.1 Halocaridina rubra
TTATGTAGTTATTTATTTTTATTTATATATTTGTTCAATACATTTTATATTCATTTTTATATTCTATGTTATTAAGTACTTAATTTATTTATTTCTTACCCCAAGGGAGGGGTGTAAGAATAATTCTACCATGTTCCCCAACTTGTCGTAAAAGACGATTAAATGGAACGGAGCGAAGGAACTGGGAATCTCCTCCTCTGTATTTTTTTTCCCGTAAAGTCAAGTTTTTTTTTTATTTTACTCATCTGCCCCATTATAAGGGGGGGGGGGTAATACGGCTCTTGTATATAGATCTATTTAGTTAAACGTTCGAATATTTTTCGCCCTTGCTGAGACGTAGTAGGTACAGTATGATGTATGATTTTTTTTAATTTCATTTTGTATATTAAGTAATTATCTGCTAATTTTTCTTTGTACTGATGACTGAACGTTAGATAGACAGACAGTCAGGCAGGCATAATTGTCTTTGTGGAGTCTTAGTAGATTCCCTGTTTTGTTGAGCTGCTGTTGTGTTACGAAGATGACAGATTTTTTCACTCTTTTGATTAAGGTCTTACAGCAGAGAGAGAGAGAGAGAGAGAGAGAGAGAGAGAGAGAGAGAGAGAGAGAGAGAGAGAGAGAGAGAGAGAGAGAGAGAGAGAGAGAGAGAGCAATTTTCCCACTAATGGATAAGGTTTACTGCATATATATACATATATATATATATATATATATATATATATATATATATATATATATATATATATATATATATATATATATATATATATATATATATATATACAGAGAGAGAGAGAGAGAGAGAGAGAGAGAGAGAGAGAGAGAGAGAGAGAGAGAGAGAGAGAGAGAGAGAGAGAGAGAGAGAGAGAGAGAGAAATTTCCAGTAATGGATCAGATTTACTGCAAAGAGAAAGAGAAAGATAGGGAATATATATATATATATATATATATATATATATATATATATATATATATATATATATATATATATATATATATATATATATATATATATATATATATATATATATATAAAATGGATAAAAGTTGACTGCAGAGAGAGAGAGAGAGAGAGAGAGAGAGAGAGAGAGAGAGAGAGAGAGTGCGTGCTTTCAGGAAGTACGTAGTACATGTATTTAGGTCAGAGCTATTAGCAAGTGGATTAATGAGGGCTCCTCGTGTGTGCCTATTCATCATATTTAATCGTTCCTCATTATAGATACCGATCGTACCTAACTTCATAATCTCATTTTCTCAAAGTTATAATATGAGTTTTACCGACGTCATAATGTGTTTTACATATTTCCCCTCTGATCCACCTCAAGGAAGTGAGGGAAAAAGGGGATTGTAAGCACAACGTACTAGGTAAATAAGTAAAGAATAGCTGGGAGCATACCATAACTAAATACATAATAGATAGATATATAAATAAGTATATAATGTTTTCGTTGCTTTTTTTGTGTCTTTCCTGAAACATTTAGCAGTTACTTTGTTGTTAGACAGACATAAACTTGTTTGGTGTTACTCGTCTCCTAGTAATATACTCTCTCTCTCTCTCTCTCTCTCTCTCTCTCTCTCTCTCTCTCTCTCTCTCTCTCTCTCTCTCTCTCTCTCTCTCTCTTCAGCGATAACTCTAATAGCGATAGTGTCAGAATTATAGACTACATACATACATACATACATCTCTAGCTGTAATAGTAATTGCACTAATTTTTGTTGTATTTGCGCTTTTATGCGTAACTCTAGTTTAATATAGAATTGATGATGACTTTTCCAGGTGGAACCATCATTGGACGAGTATCGGCAGTACTTGAGTTTTTAAGAAAAGGAAAATTACCGGATGATGTTCTTGAAGATAAAACTGCTCAGTTTGTACTCTTTGGAGAAAGATTAAAAGGTAAATGAATTTGCTTTAAAATACATTTAGAAATATGCAATGGCCGCAGTCAAAGCACACATTAACCAGAAGCTGATATACCTTCATCACTCCTTTTAGCTCCTTGAAGATAAAGGGCTGCCATCATTCCCCCTTTCACCCTGCTTGGGTCTTACACAGGGTAAGTGGGTAAGGATCTTCTGGCGTGAGGGAAAATAATTTTGATAGGTCTTGTGTCTGTGCTGCTTGAGAGAAATAAAAATTGGGAAGAATTGTACACGCTAGAAGAAACACAAACTATTTATCAAGCGAAGTATCATAATTGATGTTCACAGGATTTACCAAGCTATTGAAGGAATGCTTAAATATTATGTTTCCTTTTAGTAAATATAAATTAAATGGATGTATGCTTGCATTTATTATGATATTAGGTTATCCCTTTGATTTTTTTAAATTTATTTCATTAAGTAAATTTTTTGTATAATTATAGTTCACGCTGTCACTATCTAAACTAAGTAACTAAATAACTAACTACAGTAAATAACTAAACTAAGTATCTCACTAAGAATTAATTAACTAACTAATTAACTAATTAATGAACTGAGGGGGGTAAGATTACTTCCTCCGTGTTCCCCTGCGTGTCGTAAAAGTCGACTAAATGGGGCGGAGCGAGGGGGCTGGGAATCCCTTCCTCTGTATTTAATACCCACAAAAAGTCAAAGTATTGTCTTTGACTCAGCCACCCTCCTTATAAGGGGGAATATGGCTTTGGTATATGGATGGATAATTACAGTGCACGCTGTCAGAGCTCTCAAAAAGGCGTTATAAGTGAAAAAAGTAAAATTTAATAATATGTGAAACGTAAGAGTCTTTCCTGGAAAATGAGATGAATAATAAAAGAGGGTAATATGTTCTGGGAGCTGTTCTGGAAAAGAAAAAAGTTTAAATATTCCAAGGGAGAACTGTCCCCCCCCCTTAAAATGAAATTTCCAAGCGAAATGTATGCAAATAAACTTAGAGAAATCCACCTGAAATGTTCAGAAATTGTGACGTTTAGGTTTCAAACTTTTATTACTTGTGTTATATCTCATTAAAGTTATTAGTGTCTATTCCATACCAAAAAGACTCAGTGACCAAAATAGTGCCAGTAAAGTTAGAGTAATTATTAAATCACCAACTTCTAAACTTCTTAGCCAGGTCAAAAGGGTTTGTGATACTTTGAGGGAGAGAGATAGAGAGAGAGAGAAAAAAAAATATGTGATGATGTTTCACATTCTGGACTGTGACTGAAATAAAGTATGGTAAATGGTAAAGTAAATATGATTTAAGTTTCATTAAAAATATGGAAATTGCAAACTTACTTTCACTGTGCGGTTATATTTACCTTGGTCCTATAACCAGAAATATTTTCTAACGTGAATAAACTTGAATGCTACTTTTTCATCTTCTCAGTACTTTCTTGGTGCCCGGGCACGATGTGGGCAATTTTCTTTGCTCGTTCCGGTGTCACACTTACAAAATAGAATTGGTATGCGTGGAGTTTGATTTTGTTTATTGGTGTTACCTAGGTATTATTAATGAGTGTGACACCGGAAAAAAAACCCGGACCCGAACACCAAGAATATGTCAATTAATATCAACCAATTCACCTTAAGAGTAAATAATACCTTAAAATGTCTTCAGTTAGACATTCTTTTTGCAAGAAACCTGTGCATCGTTTTACGTGGCACAGTTGGTACCCATTCGCATGGGGGTGGACGCAGATATGTTGGAAATAAGGAATTAAGACTGGATGTTTCTCTTAACGTTCCTTGGAGGAATCAAACCCGTAGTAGTCGCTTCCCGATTAACACGTTCTACCACTGACCTACCGTGGCCCCTACTTGATGCAAGTAACCAATATACTATAATTTGTGCCCTCTAATGTGATGGTTTGCTTTCATTTCTAGGAAATTTAGGCGTAGAAGTCCCTCTCAAGGCTACATTTATCCCAGAGGAAGGTGGAGAGGCTGCCTCGACATCACCTTTTGTTATCTACAGTCGTCAAGATAAATTTGACTTTTACAACATTATAAATATAGGAGGCGTAGGACCCAAGTACTGTCCTTTTACATCCGAACAACCACTGCCTGAGGTACGTCCAATGAGATGTTTTTTTTGTTAATTCCTTGTCTCTGTGTTAATCATAATGTAGTTAACCCCCTCTTCTTCTTCTTCTTCTTCTTCTTCTTCTTCTTCTTCTTCTTCTTCTTCTTCTTCTTCTTCTTCTTCTTCTTCTTCTTCTATGTTGATATGGAGTTGCTATTTTTAATGGGTCTCTTAGAGACAAGTGTGTGGTTTTGACCCAGAGATTTACAGCTGGTTGCTCTACCTGACACCAACCTTTCCATTTATCCGAGCGTTGGACCGACATCGAGTTGAACTGACTTGCTTCCCCAGTGGCTGAATAATTTTAAAATAATATAATTCGGGATGTCAGTGGCTACAGCACAAGGCCACTAGGAAGGAAAAGAGCACAATCCTTCCAAGATGATTCATCGTACAACTTCTCTCTTCAGCGTATTCGATTTGGGATAAGAAAGGGAGGGTAGTCGTGCCCCTCATGTAACTTTAACCCTTGTCAATATGGTTAGTTTGGTTAATGCACAGTTATATGTGTAGGATCTAAGGTGTCACAGTATCTTCTCGAGCTCGACCATCGATAATGACAATATTGCCTACCCCTTAGTCTCTCTCTCTCTCTCTCTCTCTCTCTCTCTCTCTCTTTCTCTCTCTCTCTCTCTCTCTCTCTCTCTCTCTCTCTCTCTCTTATGTATATTTATGTAAGTTTTCCAATATTGGGTTTTTGATTAGCAAAATTTTAAGTATAGATCGTTTCTGTTATGTTTTACTGCTTGTTTAGACTATTTGGAAACATTTGATAAGAATGTTTTAGGTTGTTGTTGTGTAATATATTTATGAACTTTAACATTGGATATTAGGATATGTAGCTATGATATTCTCAATTGCATTTTACGATGTATTTCTTAATATTTCTTAGTCTATAAAACCGGTTGCCTTCGGAAAGAAAACTGACCATTGAAGCCTTAGAAGTTTGTGAAAGGGAGTATAAATCCAAGATTTTAAAATGAATGTTGAGGCATTAACTGATTACTCTAATGGTAACTTAAAATTCTCGTACAGATGACCAGGAGATAGGACGAAATCGGTTTAATTATAACTGGTAATTAGTTACTGTTAGATTAGTTAGAATAGGGGTTAGTGTAAAATCGATTCCAGAATGAAATTAGGTTGGATGGAATCGATTTCAATTTTTACCTAGGGGGTAAATTAGGTTTGGTTAGGCAGGGTTAGAGAGTGATATTACATCAATTTCAAATAACTTGAGAGAGAGAGAGAGAGAGAGAGAGAGAGGAGAGAGAGAGAGAGAGAGAGAGAGAGAGAGAGAGAGAGAGAGAGAGAGAGAGAGTTTTATGATTTCTCGTTCTCCGGTTCTTTGAAAAGCAGCATTGTAGTGAAGAGACAAATACATTTAGCTTTTCTAAGTCCTTTCAACACAAATCTAATGCTTGAAAAGAACTTACAAAGTGAGAACTGTTACGGTCTTCTTATTCAGACAACTGGAGAGTAAGCCAGATCAAGTCAGTGCCGGTCCCATGCCTGGATCAATTAGGAGGGTTGGCATCAGGGAGGACATCCGGCAATAAACCTATAACTTAAAGCCGGCACATGTCTCCAGGAAGCTTCTTGGAAAAAGGAACCCATATGAATATGGGAAAAAGCTGCTGAAGAGCAAGAATTATTGATACATATTCCTCACATCAAAGATACTAAAGGAAGAGATATGTAGTTGATATTGGTCCGATTTCTTAAAACAGTGTACACCTAGAATACCATATTATTAGTTAGCTAGACACATAAATGGATTTCATAAACGCATCTGACGTGGTTCTGTGTATGGCTAGGATCCCGCAAGGGATCCTAGCCATACACAGAAACACGTCAGATGAGTTTATGAAATTCATTTGTGTGTGTTTAGCTAACTAACAATATGGTATCCTAAGTTTACACTGTTTAAGAAATCGGGCCATTATCTGGAATGTGGCGTGTGAAAGTATCCAATAAGTGATTTTGAGTTACTTTGGTTAAATAACTTCTTTAGGAACCAGTGGAATGGACTTTAAGCTCTTCAGTGTAGTTTTTTCAGTCCAACATATTTCTACAGACTCATTGGTCTCCAGAATAGGCTTATATGGGCAAAGACGCTTATTGGATATCAATTTCCGTTTTCAGTTTCCTAAGTTGATCATTTGAGAAAATTCTTATCTTTTTCATATGGGTAAAGACGTTTAAAGATTCCATATTCTATTTTTAGTCTCCTAAGATGATCATTTGAGACATTTGTAAATGGTGACAGGGAAAGAAAATGCTATTTTTTCTTCTTCTGGTTTTTATATATAAGATCACTGATATGTTGACTATGGTAATTATATATATATATATATATATATATATATATATATATATATATATATATATATATATATATATATATATATATATATATATATATATATATATATATATATATTGAGACGAATATTCTTCAAGAAATTTTAGACTCAAGTATACGATTGTCTCAAAAAGAAGAAAATTGGTTACAGGGACGCTCAGTCTATTAATTTTCTCGGCAACTCTTTCATGTTTACATATTTTTCCTTCTTCTGATGGGCCTGTTTTTAGGAAGAGTATATATTGGCTGAAAGTTTTACGACCGGATGCTCTTCCTTACATGATTTCCATCCGTTTATATAGGCTTGAGGGAACGAGTCGAGATGATTGACTCTTCTAGTGGCAAGAGTTAATGCCACGATTCCTTGTTCAAGCGTATGACAAATACTTTCATATCTGAAGGTCCAATTTTGTATGGTATTTAAAGTTATTTCTTGGCTGCTTATACAGTTTTTGTCAATTAAGGCTCTCTAATGATCGCAACGATTCTATAATTACAAATCATGTCTTTTTCTCAATTCTACATCTGCCTTCAGTGCTTTATCTGCTACAATTTTTACTCACACGAGAGCTTTGGACGGTATTTTCTTTCCCTTATTGAAGCCCCAGGGCATGAAAACACTGTTTCATTATAGACACTAATCATCTAATTGATGTACTTGTGAGTTGTCTGAATCAATGGAGGTATACAACACAACTGTACTGCGCAAATACTCATCTAACTTTTTTTTTAATTTCTTCCTTTAAGTAATGAGGTTCAGGAAAGGTATATGCATGTTTCTTATCATGCCTTAAGTTATGATGCCATTTACTTTGTCAACCTAGCAGGCATAGTGAGTATGCCAGTTATCATTTGTGGGACAGTGGCGGAAGCAGTTGAACTTGCAGTTTATGGAAGAAAATTTGTATACATTGCTTTTTCTCTAACTCTGCATCTTACACACACACACACACACACACACACACACACACACACACACACACACACACACACACACACACACACACACACACAGAATACTTCAAAATGTAATGTATTGAGAGTGGGTACAAGTGCTAAAAGGTCCAAGCTTGGATAATCAAAAGCATCTGCAGAACTTCAAGAGACGGAGAATACGACAGCTCTGCGAGTAAACATATTGGTAGATTTGTCTCCGGAAATGCATACAGATGATATAGTAAGGACTTCATATGCTTTCTTTGCAAATGTAAGGGTAACCTTCAGACGCATGGACAAGGAAATGCTCAGAAATAGTTATGTAACGTATGTGAGGCCAAAGCTTGAATACGCAGCCCACTTTTGGAATCCGCACTTGAAAAAAACATATAGATAAACTGAAAAAAGTTCAAAGACATGCCACGAAGCTGGTGACAGAAATACGAATCTCAGTTATGAGGCAAAGCTGAGAGAATTAGACTTACCATCACTCGAAGCTAGAAGATTGAGGGGAATATGATGATGGGTATTAAATTCCCTCATGGTTTTGACAGAGTGGATAGTGATCGATATTTTGATATGGCTCGCTCTATAACTAGAGGTTATATTTTGAAGCTTTGTAAGAAAACTTCTTTGCAGGATGTAAGGAAGTACTCTTTAGTGTAAGAATATTTGATGATTGGATTTCGCCAAGCAATGAGGTAGTTAATGGTAAGTCAAATCATAATTTCAAGGACAAATATGATATCTATCATTGAGTTTAAAAATGGAACCGACCAGGAGGCTGGGCATTACGATTATATGGCTATTTCCCGTAAGCACAATTAGGTAATTGCAATTAGGTAATTACACACACATGCACTCAAACACAGGCAAAGAGAATAAACAAATTGTGCTTATTACAAGAACTCACCCACATACGTAAACACACATATAAACTGACTTAGCTAACCTAACCTAATATAATAACAGTGCCAACCTAGAGAAACCTAGATTCTCATTTCTTTCACTGCCAGGGCCATATGTGCTCACAAACGCCCAAAGCTCGCATCCCATTCTCATTTTAGCCACTATTAATCGAGATGATACTTCCTTCCATTACATCACACACTTATCTCTTCACTTACCATCAGAGTCACTCCCTCTCTCTTTCTCGCCCTTTCTCAACTTCAGACACCCTACCTACAAGACTCCTAAATGTTACGTCTCCATTCCCTTTCATCTTAGTTTCACTCAGTGCAAGCACATCCATCTTTCTCTCCACAAACATACTCCCCATCTCCTATGTCTTACTTTCACTTAAACCACAACCACGCACATTCGGCGACCCAATACTAGGGTTCTGGATCTTTCCCACCAGTATACCATTACGTCTCTTGGCTATTTGTAGAAATACGATGCAGAGGAGATTCCTAGTCTCCCTGCTTCGCCCCATTTGGTCGACTTTCACGACACGCAGAGAAACACGGAGTTGGTCTTTATTTCCTCCCACACCAGAGGAAAAAGTACCCCCAGATGCAAGGCTGTACCATGGGACAACCCAAAACCCAGGAACACTGGTTATATAGCCAACCACCCTGGCGTAATTTAGATACACATGACAAAAAAAGAAAACTAATTCAAAATCACATCTATCTACAAAGATTCTCCCAATAATCCTGCCAACCAAGGACATGATCAATGGGAGTTGATGATATGCACCCCCCATCAACCATATAGAACATGATGAATGGGAGTGGATAATGAGCTCCCCATCAACCAAATAAGCATATTATTAGCTGTATATTATTTGAATCTGACTTAGTATTTAGGCTAATATTATGCCGATGACCTGTTCAGCAATAACGAAATTACTACTACTACTACTACTACTACTACTACTACTACTACTACTACTACTACTACTACTACTACTACTACTACTACTACGTAGTAGTAGTAGTAGTAGTAGTAGTAGTAGTAGTAGTAGTAGTAGTAGTAGTAGTAGTAGTAGTAGTAGTAGTAGTAGTAGTAATTTATGAATGAGCGCAGTGTGTACACAATCATGCATCATACATAGTATCGATAAATTACTAATTTATCTTCTTGAAAGTTGATGTATTTTATATATATTCAAGCGAATTACTGCATTAACTTCAATTATAGAGCTTCATTCCCAAGATCATATTCAGTTTATCTCCTGGACTTCAGTGGCTGGAAGACGATGGACTGCTGATGTGTTTTGGTCTATTCGTGTTTAGGTATTGCGTCGCTGATTTTGTAATGCCATGAAAGTAGTTAATAGAAGTGTTAATGAAATTTATTATCATTATTATTATTATTATTTTTATTATTATTATTATTATTATTATTATTATTATTATTATTATTATTATTATTATTATTATTATTATTATTGTTCCATGGCTTGTATGACTCCTTTGCTGAACTCTCTCTCTCTCTCTCTCTCTCTCTCTCTCTCTCTCTCTCTCTCTCTCTCTCTCTCTCTCTCTCTCTCTCTCCTCTCTCTCTCTCTCTCTCTCTTGTTAAGCGTTTTAAGTTTTCTCTTTAAACCCTTAACATGCGAGTACAATTGAATTTATTATTACAGATGGAGGTGCCACCAAAAATCCTTGTCTCTCTTGACATCTCAAGAGGCTGGGTGCCTTTCCTCGAGGAGGTCCTGCAGGGAATTACGAAGCAAAACTATCCCAAAGAGAGAATAGATTTATGGGTACAGACCAAAGTAAGTAAAGAATCACTGACATGATATGCTTAGACAAAAGAGGCTTGATCAAAGCACTTAGAGAATCACTCACCTGTAATGGATAGGAAACAGAGATTGGAGAAAGAGAGATACACTGACAGACCTACAGGCAAAACACGAGTTGTAAGACAGGTACGAACGTGAGTAGTTATATAGATAAAATAAGATGACGAATAATGTTTATGCTGCCTGTTGCTATCTGCATATGCATTTATACTTCATTGTAAGCTGGTCTCTCGCTATTCACTTCGAGTTTGATACAAATGCAACCATTTAATATGAAATTCCTGAAGTAATGAGCAAAGAATTCAGATAAAGATTATATCCTGTAGACTTTTCAAATATCCTCAAAGAGCGACTGCCAAAATTTCATCCATTTTCTTGCAGTCCCGAGTTCTTGGAAGGTATATTTCCTTGAAGTTAACTTGAGCGTATAATAAAGTAGTAGTCTTTGATCCTGAGTTCACCATTTCCTTTCGCTTTGAAGTGACAGGATTAGTTAATAACCATATCGGAAACTCTCATCAATAAGATGACATTTTTATGTATGTTCTTGGCAGCAGCTGTCATTCGGCTGTTTGTACGTGTCTGCTTTTCTGTAATGTGGTTGAATTAGGGCAACTGGCCTTATAAGATCGAGCATTGTCCAGTGATAGGTAAATTTATTGACTTTCATACTTGGACACGTCTTTTTTTTTAAACCACTAGACATAGGACACGTCTCTTTTAAGCATTCGACATTATACCTTGAATTTTTGTCATTTCTCTTTGTTTTTAGACAGAAACCAATAAAATGACCAATTTGAATTGGAGTGTATTAGAGAACTGCATGACTATATATATATATATATATATATATATATATATATATATATATATATATATATATATATATATATATATATATATATATATATATATATATATATATATATATATGTAATTACCTAATTGTGTTTACGGAAAAGAGCCCAAAGCTCGTATCTTCCCGTCTCCTGATCGGTTCCATTTTATACTTAGTGATACTTATCATACCTGTCCTTAAAACTATGGATTGAGATAGCATTAACTACCTCCTCGCTTAGCTAATTCCAATTATCAACTACTCTTACACTGAAAAAGTATTTCCTTACATCCTGCAAAGAAGTTTTCTTACGAAGCTTCAAACTATGACCTCTAGCTCTAGAGCCAGCCATATCAAAATATCGATCCCTATCCACTCTGTCATAACCATGAAGGAATTTAAAGACTGTGTGTGTGTGTGTGTGTGTGTGTGTGTGTGTGTGTGTGATTACCTAATTGTGATTACCTAATTGTGTTTACGGGAAAGAGCCCAAAGCTCGTATCTTCCCGTCTCCTGAACGGTTCCATTTTAGACTTAGTGATACTTATCGTACCTGTCCTTAAAACTATGGATTGAGATAGCATTAACTACCTCCTCGCTTAGCGAATTCCAATTATCAACTACTCTTACACTGAAAAAGTATTTCCTTACATCCTGCAAAGAAGTTTTCTTACGAAGCTTCAAACTATGACCTCTAGTTCTAGAGCCAGCCATATCGAAATATCGATCCCTATCCACTCTATCATAACCATGAAGGAATTTAAAGACTGTCACCATATCCCCCCTTACTCTTCTAGCTTCGAGTGATGGCAAGTCTAATTCCCTCAGCCTCTCATCATAACCGAGATTGCGTATTTCTGGCACCAGTTTCGTGGCATGTCTTTGAACTTTTTCAAGCTTAGCTATGTGCTTTTTCAAGTGCGGATTCCAAAAGGGGGCTGCATATTCGAGTTTTGGCCTCACATAGGTTACATAAATATTTCTGAACATTTCCTTGTCCATGTGCCTGAAGGCTACCCTTACATTTGATAAGAATGCATATGCTGCCCTTACTACGCCATTTATATGTATTTCTGGAGACAAATCTGCCAGTATGTTTACTCCTAGATCTCTCTCATTTTCTGTCTCTTGAAGTTGTACTCCAGCCACCGAGTAGTCAAGCTTGGGCCTTCTTGCACTTGTACCTATTTTCATTACCTTACATTTTGAGGTATTGAATTTCATTAGCCACTTTTCTGACCACTCATGCAGATTATTTAGATCCTCCTGAAGTTCTCTACCATTGTTCTCGTTTTTTACTTTCTTCACAATCTTTGCATCATCTGCAAACATATTCATGAATGAATTTACAGACTCTGGTAGGTCATTTGCATATACAAGGAACAAAAGTGGCCCTAAAACTGAACCCTGTGGAACTCCACTACTAACTCTTCTCCATTCAGACACTGAGTGTCTTACTCTAACCCTCTGTTCCCTTCCTTCTAAGTAAGTTTTTATCCATTCCAAAACATTTCCACCTATTCTAGCCATTGAGTGCAGCTTCCTAATAAGTCTCCCATGTGGAACAGTGTCAAACGCTTTCTGGAAGTCTAGGAATATGCAATCTGCCCAGCCCTCTCTTTCCTGTAAGATTTGGCTTACCTCATCATAAAATTCTAATAAGTTTGTTACTGTTGATCTATCTTCTCTGAAGCCATGTTGCCTCACTGACAAAAAGTTGAAGGATTCCAAGTGAAGAGAGATATGTTTCCTTAGTAGTTTCTCCATAACTTTGCAAACTATGCTGGTCAAGGAAACTGGTCTATAGTTCAGAGCCGTATCCCTCCTTCCCTTTTTGAAGATAGGTATCACATTTGCTTGTTTCCAGCATCTTGGAATCTCCCCCGACTCCAGTGACTCCTTAAATATGATACTTAGTGCCACTGATATTGTGTTTGCGCATTTTTTAAGTACATGAGGGGATATGTCATCAGGACCTGTAGCTTTATGAACATCTAAATCCATCAGCGCTTTGCATACCTCTGTGGCTGTAAGGTTGATGTTCTCTGATACCGGCCCTTGAGCTTCTATCACTGCAATCTGAGGGGGTGGGGTATTTTCTACTGTAAATACTGACTGAAACTCCTTGTTCAATTCTTTGCAGATCTCTTCGTCTGTCTCAGTGATGCTTCCATCCGCTCTCTTTAGCCTTAAAACCTGTTCTTTTACCTTCAGTTTTCCTCTGATAAAGCTGTGGAAAAGCTTGGGATTTTCTTTAGCCTTCCTGGTGATGTCCCTCTCATAATCTCTCTCTGCCTCTCTCCTTTTACTTAGGTAGTCATTTCTTGCTCTTTTGTAGGTTTGCCAGGCATTTATGTTTTTTCTCCTCCTATACCTTTTCCAGCTTTTGTCTCTCCACTCCTTAGCTCTTTTACACCCATTATCGAACCATTTCTCTCTGGCATGAATTACACCTACTTTGGTGACAGGTATGCAGCAATCTACTATCTTCCCATATTTCTCACAAAAGATGTCATACATTTCTTGTACAGATTTGTTGTAAAATAAGGTTCTCCAGTCAATAACTGCAAAAAGCTCATTCATTTTGATGTAATCTCCTTTCGGATAGTTCCTCCTCATGTCCTCAGTGCCTCTACTCTCAGGAAGAATATCTTCAATGATATACTCCATCAACAACACACAGTGGTCACTCTTTCCAATTGGTGGTTCATACTCAATATTTTCAATATCCAACACATTATCTGTGAACACTAGATCAAGTAGTGATGGCTCATCCCCACCCCTGGCTCTTGTTGGTTCCATTACATGTTGGTGTAGGAAATTCCCTTGTACGCAATCTAGGAATCTTGCCCCGAATGAGTCCTCACCACTGTGTGGGTCAAGATTTATCCAATCTATCTCTTTATGATTAAAGTCTCCCATAATCAAAATCCTACATTTTTTCTCCCGTGCCATGTTAACATCTGAGTTTATGACTTCAATAGTACCTATATGACTTTCCTCATAAATTTCAAGCCTATTTTGGTTCCTTGGTGGGTTGTATACAACAGTTATTATAATGCTCTCTGACCCAGTATTTATGCGAGCAACAAGAAATTCCCTGAACTCACTTTCTATAGCCAAGTTTATTTCTTCAACTTGAATCCTCTCACTTATGAGCAGTGCTATCCCTCCACCAGTCCTCTCAGCTCTTTCAACCCTTAGTATTTTGAAGCCCTTAGGAAAAACTGTGACACTGTTTATGTCCTCACTCAACTTAGTCTCTGTAATTGCTACTATATCTGCCTTACTGTTGTGAATCCTATCTTTTAATTTTACTGCCTTACCAGCTAATCCATCAGCATTTGTGTATAACAATATTAATGAGGCCCCATCCCCTGATCTTCTGTCATTATCTTCTTTATCTCCCCTTTGTCTGGAAGTATTCTGTAACGAAAATTTTTCTTCTCTTCTTCATTTCTCTCATCATTTAACCTTCTTGCCTCTTGCAACAAGTTGTTGATCTTTCCCATCTCTTCCTGTGTTCTGTATCGTCTAATGAACACTTCTTTGCATTCTTGAAGGTCTTTTAGACTTTTTTTTCTCAACAATATTTCCCTACATGTTTCCCCTCTCTCAAAGGTTACTTTTGTTGGTCTCGGCTTTCCTTCCCTCGAATATTTACCTAGTTGGTGTATGTTTACAATATCCTCAGGACCACATACTACTCCAAGCTTTCTTATCAGGTCTACAACCTTAGCTTTATTTTCTTCAAGTCTCCCCTGCCATGTTGGCTCCTGGGATTCACTTATGCCTGAGATTACCACTGTCTTCTCCTTATCAAGTGCCTGTCTGATGAGTGGGTTTGCCCTTTTCATCACAACGTCTTTCATTTTTTCGATTACTGTCTCTTTATAGTCAACTGTTTGTATGTTTTCCAGTGCCACCACCTTTACGGCCTCTTTTACTGCCACATTCCCCTTTAGTGCATCAGCAAAGGACGTTTTCATGGCATCATTTTTCATATTCAGCTCCTGGAACTCTTTTCTGAACTGTTCAATGTTTTCCTTAATCTGGACATTCCAAGCAGCAATCTCGTCTCTCTCAGAAGAGAGCAGTGAACTAACATATAATTCCTTTAGGTTGTCATTCAGCTGTTTGTTTTTATCTTCTTGTTTAGAAATTCTAGATTCTAGTTGACTCTTTTCCCCTTCCAGCTTCTTTATTCTTTTTTCTAGTTCCTTTCTCTCCTGCCCTTGTGCTTTATTTGCTTCCTCCAAAGATCTTATTTGTTCTCTGAGTGTTTCATTCTCTTTCATTTCTCCATCCATATTCCGAATTTTATCATCAAGGCTTACAACCATTTCCTCTAACTTCTTGATTCTCTGTTTAAGTCCCCTGATGACTACCCCCTCTCCCGACCCATGGGTGGGAGAGGTTTGGGACAGAGATGGCCTCATTTTTATGTTCTCCCTCTCACAGAATGTAGAAAGAAGACGAGAAATAGGAAAAAAATAGACCCCTTAATAGACCCCTATATTAATAATTCCCTTTCTCATTGTTAGTATATTTTCTTTAACTTGTATATACTTATCACATCTTTCCTCAGAAATATGAAAGCATTTAATATTTTCCGTTTCCTCACTGAATGAATTCCAATTCTCAACTATCCTTACATTAAAAAGAAGTACCTTACATTCTGCAAAGAAACTTTCTTAAGAAGCTTCAAAACATGACCTCAATTTCTAGACCTAGAGCCACCCATATCAAAGCATCGATTTCTATCCACTCTGATAAGCATGGATTAATATAAAACCGTTACCATATTCCCCCTCTATCTTCTAACTTCGAGTGGTGATAAGCCTAACCCCTTCAGTCGTTCTTCATAATTGAGATTACGTAAAATGTCTTTGAACTTTCTCCAATATAGTGCCGAATCCTAAAGGTTGTGCATATTCAAGATTTGGCCTCCCTTAAGACATGTAGATATCTTTGTAAATGTCCTTGTCCACGTGCCTGAAGGCCATCCTTATGTGTGCTAAGAAAGCATATGCTACCTTTAATATACCATTTATCTGTATACCCAGAGAGAAATCTACCAATACATTCATCGCTAAAACACCTTCGTTGATAGATTCTTGAATTTACTC
Source organism: Halocaridina rubra (assembly GCA_037179515.1). Lineage (NCBI taxonomy): Eukaryota > Metazoa > Arthropoda > Malacostraca > Decapoda > Atyidae > Halocaridina > Halocaridina rubra. The sequence goes on from JAXCGZ010018882.1 coordinate 163,545, forward strand.
TAGTCCATTTTCATTACATTACATTTTGAAGTGCTAAATCTCATTTACCACTTGTATGATCACTCATGCCTGCTATTTAGATTTTCATGAACTTTTCCACCATTATTGTTGCGTTTCACTCTCTTTACACTGTTTGCTTCATCTGTAAACATATTCAAAATGTATTTACAGACTCGAGCAGATCATATGCAATTCAGCATTTCTTAGCCTTTTCTGATCTTCGCAACCCTTGTAATCAGGTCTAGGCAGTCCATCACCCCCTAGCTTTGGCTAACATCTGGTTACTTCAAGGATAAAGTAAAGTGAAGTGCAGTAGTGCTTGATCATTTATTTTGTTAATTCTAAAAAAAAAAAATAAAACATTAAGGATGCCAGTACTATAGGCAAAAGCAATAAGAAAAAACAGAAGTAAAGAACATGGACAAACTCAGTCAAACATACACAGCAGGGTAATCAAGCATACACTCATCAATGTGATTTTTATTGTTGCTTATGTGCAACTAGTTTCTCAAATTGAGGCTTTGTGTTGGCCAAAGCCACCTTCGTATCTTGGAGCAGGCCACCTTGAAGGCAGCTGCAGACAGTTGTTCTGATTAGGAGCATGGTGGAGAATGCTTTCTCACACAGGTAAGAAGTTGAAAATGGAATGATCATCTCCAGTGCTGCAGTGCACTACAAACTAATCACACCATAAAGCAGACAGTGGTAATGTATGGAATTTTGTCTGACAACCCTGATCCACCTGTAGATCAATAATCTCCAACTTCAGGTTGTCAGCATCACTTATGTCTGACAGGAGCGGATGCTGAATCCATTCTGGATATGCATGATCATTGGCAAGATACTTTGCCATGGTGGTCTCAAGGTGCGAGAGGTGAGCAACAATAATTTTGACAAGTATGGGGCTGATTGTCTTATCCCCCAATTTCTCTTCAGGGATAAGAAATCTTCCCACACTCCCTCCCTGGATTCGAAGCTTCCAGAGTGGGAGCTTTCTCTTCAAGGCTTCTACCTTCTCCGTATAAGCAGTATTACTAGCAAAGATGCCTTGATTAGATAAGTTGAGTTCTTCAAATGGCTGAAAATATATACCAGATAGGAGAGAGAAAGGATGATCGTTTCATCTTAAAATTTTCCAGCAAAATTACTCTGGTAGTCTCGGAGAAATATTACAATCTCATCATTGAGTTCTGCAGTACGGGTCAGGATTTCCCCATGGCAGAGTCACTGCATATCTGTTTGGAAGAGAAGAACTTGATGTTCACTTCCCATCTCATAAAGTAACTTGAGCACCCTATGGTTTAAAGGATGACCCCTGATGAAAATCATAACTTGAATACAGATAGACAGATCTTCTTTGAGGTGAGGTGGCAATGGCTTAGCTGCCAAGCATGGTGATAGGGAACACAGTGCTTTTCAATGATGTCTGGTATCCTCTTCTTTAAGAAAGAAGCAAAGCCAGAACTATTCCCTATCATGGCTGGAGCACCATCTTTGCAGACCTACCCTACCTCGTTCAATAGTCGGAATATATCTGCTGGTATTGCTGTCATTTGCAAAGTCTCGCAGATGAGGAATTCATCGTTAATTTCATCATCCTCGATATACCGGGTATACACACTCAGTTGACTTATATTGGAAACATCAGTCGATTCATCCAACTGTAAACTAACGTGAATGGGATTGGTCCAAGATGATGCAGCTCATATCTGTAACTCTCCTTGTGATGACATTATTAAACAGAGGCACATCCTTTATCTCCTTGGCTGCCTCTATTCCCTGGACCAGCTCTTCCATCCTAATGGTGCATGGCCTAATCAGGTTTTCTGGAGCAGAATGCAAAGCCTTTTTCTTGATGCACTGGTATGCCACCTCTTAGGAAGCTTGTAGAAGTGGTTTCTGCACTGGTTTGAATCCAAGTCGGGGTAGTGTACCCTTCTGATCCTATCTAGCCCTCTTAGCCCGCAGAGAACCGAGAGCCTGTTCATGTTCTACAACTGCATGCTTTGCCTGGTGTTCTCAGAGTCTAGCAGGCATCAAATTAGATTTGTAAATAATGAATCGGCAGGTCATGAATTATGACCAGTCTGGCCCTCCACAATCGTCCAGGGGTGCAGTGAAGTTATACGTGACATATTCGTCACTCCATTTGTGTGCCTTCGGCATTGTAGAGTCACACAAACCTGTAGACAAAACAAAGAGGCTGGTAGCAAAAAAGCACCAATCAAAATTATAAATTTTATCTTCAAAATTTAGTCAATTGGTGTTTTGACCTGAGGTAACGTTCCCGTAAAATTACTAAAAGAAAGAATAACTTCAATAAATGCTGCAACTACTTATGAGAGTTGCTAACAGAGACATAGATTTAGATGGACACATATTCTTCCTACACCTTCGGGGTGTAAGTAATGATATGTGTGCAGTTTATAGTCAGCCAATGATACCTTTCAGAGAAACTGCTGAAAGTTTTAATCAGGGTAAGCTCAAACATTTTCCAGGCCAATTAAATTGGTGCAGGTTTGGACCAGCGTCATCAGTCCATTCACTTATAGCAAATGATATGACACATTGAAAGGAGAGATGTTATGTGAAGTAAGAGCGAATGAGGGAGAACTTACCTTTCAATGGTCTCACCAGTATTACTGGAGCTTCAAATTAATGCATAACCTAAAGATTCAGGGACTGTACTATACTGCTGCTCTGCTACTACACAATTTTTGCTCAGAGTGGAGCGGGCTCACTGTCTCACGTCAGACATCAGCACACGTACCGGATGTGTACCACAAAGCTTTGTAACGCAGACCTCCTACGAGAGCGTGGAATCTGTATAAATTTAGTATTTCTCATAACTATGCTAAAATGCATTAACACAGTTAAAAATCAGGTTAAAGTTATGAAATTAAGATATATTTACAACACATCTGTCAAAAAATTGTCCCTTCAATAGGAACACTGACATTTTACCGCCACATATGCAGCATTTCCCAGCACCCCCTAAAGTTGCTTTCAGCACCCCAGCTTAAGAAACGCTGATTTACATATATATGAAACAGAAATGACCTTGAAACTGATTCCTGTGGAAACCCACTGCGTACTCTTCTGCTGTAAGACACTTCATGTCTTACTCTCACCTTCTGTCCCAATCTTTCTAAATAAGTCCTTGTCCACTCCAAAACATTTCCACTTGTCCTTGCAGTCTCTTAATGAGTCTTCTATATAGGACTGTATCAGATGTATGTGTTTGTGTACTTCACATCTTTTTAAGCCGGCAGATGAGAAATTTTCAAACGGTCTTTCCAGAGATGCTTCATAAACTATAATGGAAATTTGACTTTGATACCTCTTGGATTCTTAAGCATCACTATATGAATCACTTAGGTAACCTAAAACATGAAATATGGCTTAAGCAAATTCATCTGCAAAATGATTAAAAAATTTCTCCGTATTTTCAGTCTGGGATTCAGGAAAATGAAGTTCAGAAACTCCTTGAGCACAAAAAGTCTTACGCCTCCATCGAGATTCTTAAGGACAAAGCTGCCGACTTGTCTTTAATGAGGTAAGTATGCAATGAGAACACTTTTTTCTCTATAATTGGTAATATACAGTATTATTTAAGTTTATGCCGCCTAAGCGCTATCAGACTGCCATAAGAGCATTGAAGCTCACTTTGCAGTTTTCGTAGGAAAAATAAATCTTCTAAGTAGATTATTTCTGTCGATGGAGGATCTGTGCTAGCTTCCTTTGTTTTTTTTTGTTCTCCAATTACTAGAGATACTCCCCACCTCTCTCTCTCTCTCTCTCTCTCTCTCTCTCTCTCTCTCTCTCTCTCTCTCTCTCTCTCTCTCTCTCTCTCTATATATATATATATATATATATATATATATATATATATATATATATATATATATATATATATATATATATATATATATATATATATATATTAATAGAGTTACTCCCCACCTCTCTCTCTCTCTCTCTCTCTCTCTCTCTCTCTCTCTCTCTCTCTCTCTCTCTCTCTCTCTCTCTCTCTCTCTCTCTCTATCTATCTATCTATATATCTATCTGTCTATCTATCTATCTATCTATCTATCTATATATATATAATATATATATATATATATATATATATATATATATATATATATATATATATATATATATAATATATACTGAAATGTGATGTGTTGCGAGCTAGCTACGGCAATTAAGAAATGTCTTAATGAGAAGTTTTAGAATGGTTTCATCTTTTATGTCACATCCCCTCTTTCCATTTGATAAATTTATGGTTTCTTGCTTCCCTCTGTATTGTCAATTACTCTTACATAACCATACAGACACTCTCCAGCTGATATGATGAAAAGTACATCGTAAATATACATATAAAGCTGAACTATCGGCACCATACCTCGGAGCTCTTTTATGATCTATTATTCTTTGGCTCAGTGATCGTCCCGTTGGATCTAGGTACGATTTGTCATAGGAGCTGCAATTAATTTTGTAAATAGAGGCTTTTAATGATTTGAAATGTTCACATACAGTAATTAGTGAAGAACCAATTATTTTCGTATAATTATATGGATTCATTGGATGGATTCGGTTTTACGTCACGAACTCCCTTTTCTACCAAGGGCTAGGACGGTTGCCTTCTTACAAAGGACTTGTTTTGGCAGATGTAATCGTTACCCTGAGTGTATGCCCTTACTAACCTCAGTCCGTGACGGGGCGCGAACCCTCGACCTGCCGCCTCAGAGTCGCAGACGCTACCATTTTGCCACGGAGAATACTTTTTTTTTTCGTATAATTATATATAGAGGGATAATTTATGCCTAATTGATCTGTACATGTAGGGGATTCCCTGTGCAGATATGTAGACAGGAAAGTCAGACATAGACAAACCAACAAACAAACAAACATTTGTTTCCGTTTTTGTACAATGGTTATTCTTCTTAAAAATAAAACTAACTTATAAGTAAACATGTAATTGAACTAATAAGTAAGAGGGTAATACATACAGTTAAATTAAATGTAGCTTTCATAGAAAATAGTAATGATGTAATAAAATGTTAACAATAATGTTAATAATATAGTAATAATAACACTAGAAACAGTATCGTTGTTATCGGCTTCATTACCATATTTGTTTTCCTTTCAATGAGAAAAATTAGTTCTTAACTTGGAGAACAGAGAAGTCGATATCAGTTTACATATAGAGAGGTTAGTGTTAAGGGAAATTGTATTAAATCATTAAGTTTAGTTTATGTGTGAGCAACAACTATTTGTCCAAAAGAAAACTATAAAGTTTGCCTTTGAAGGCTGTGAAGGAGGAAGCATTTTTAAGTTGCTCTGGAATATTGTTCCAGAGGTTGACCCTTCAATAGTGATCATCTTTGAACCTGCTTCTGTGTTTGTTCTCTGAATAAAGAGCTCACTGCTCTCTCTTGTGTTGGTTCTCCTTATATCCCTGACTGTTTTTAAATCAAGTAGCCTGCTAGGATAATGATGGTCGAAAATTTTGTATACAAAAACATAAATTGCATAAGCGACCTTATTTTCTGGCCACAGCCACCCAAGTTTATTGAAGCTGGTGTGATGTGGTCATATTTTCTTATTCCTCCCAGGGCAACTCGAGCTGCAAAATTAATAAGCATCTGTATTCTGTTTATCTTAGTCTTAGTGGTAGCTCCCTAAACAGTTGTGCGGTAATTAATGTGACTTTGGGCTAGAGATTCAACAACAGTTATTCGAGTGGTTGTCTTAAAATTGTCTTTTATATGTGATAAGTACATTAATGTTCCTGTAACCTATTTGCATACTTTATTTATGTGGGAATCAAACAACATGTAGTTATCAAAGTGAATTCCTAGGTTTTTGACTGTTTTGCTAGGTGTAATAATATTGTCGCAATAATTAATTGTTGTGTTTTCTGGAATTTGTGCTATATGGAGCCTTGAACCAATAAACATGCATTGTGTTTTACTTTCGTTAATTAACAGCTCAATTTCTTGAAAATAGGTTTTAATTTTTGACAGAGTGTTTTCTGCTCTTAAGGTTAGCTCTGGGATATTATTAATATCACCACTAAGGAGTAGATGAGTGTCATCTGCATATTGTACGACTAGACAGTCAGATGTAAAAGAAGATAGATCATTTACGTAAATGGAGATGAGGATAGGACCAAGTAATGATCCCTGTGGAACACCAAATGATACATTTTTTGGCATAGAGATAATGTTGTTAAAACGTACAGACTGTTTGCGATTAGATAGATACTCTCTAAACCAGCTCGGATCAATATTTAGGTTAGTACATTTACGTATAAGAATATCATGCTTTACACTGTCGAAGGCTTTTGATAAGTCTAATAATACAAGCAGAGATATTTTTTTCATATCTATATTATTATAGATACTATTCGTAACTATGAGCAGTGCAGTTTCCGTCGAGAGTTTCGGTCTGAAACCATGTTGGTTAATAGATAATAGTCTATTTGACTCTAAATATGACATAAGTTGGCATGCAACATTTTTTTCTAATATTTTAGAGAAAATGGGTAGCAGGGAAATAGGACGATAGTTTGTCACATCTTCTCTGTCCCCCTTTTTATGCAGAGGTATTACATGTGATTTTTTTCTAAGAGTCAGGAAACTTTTTAGTAACAATGGAAGTGTTCATAATAGTTAGAATATAAGATACAATCATGAGTAGAGCATCTTTGATGAACTGAAATGGTATACCATCTGGACCATAAGAGCCAGAGTTTCTTAGGCTCTTTATGGTAAGAATTCGGGTAGCACAATCGATAGGATTTATCTTGAAGTACTCTCTTGTGTTTACATTGGAAGAATTGTCCTTTAAGCAATTACTCATATTCAATGACTTCATGTTTTCTTGTGTTTTCTCATATGTATTTTTGCCAACGTTAGCAAAATAGTTATTAAAGTTTTCCCGCTTTGTCTTTCAACTCCATATTTTCATAACTGTCTGAGGTAATCGTTTCATTTGGTATCATGCTTCTTATCACTTTCCATGTTGCTGCTGTATCATGTCTAGAGTCATTAATTTTTTTTTTTGTAAAAGTCTTTTTTACTTACATTGATGAGAGATCTGACACATTTCTTTTCTGTTTTATAACGTTCTCGGAGAGTCATATCATATCTATTAATTTTTAGCTCTTTTTGTATTTGATTTCTGATTTGCATTGCCTCTTTGATGTCATTAGTTAGCCAGGGGGCTGAGGGGCGGGTTACTTTTCTTGTTACAATGAGTGCACAACTATCTAAGCATTCAGGAAAGACTTTTGTTAGAATGTCAACCTGCAAATCGACGTTATCTGTGTTTTTAATTCTATTAAGCGCATTTGTGTTGTTGATTAATATTTCACAAAAGATATCAGGGGAGTAATTTTTTTGACACTGGAATGTCTTGAAGAGAGGCTTCCTTTTGGGCTTGTTTATGTTCAGCATAGCAATGTTCAGCTCGTGGTCTGCAATTGTGCAGGGAACTACGTCCCAATAGGGTATACTTTCCACTTTATTTGTTATTATTAGATCTATGAGTCCTAGAATTAGGGGTTATGCGGGTCGGTTTTGTCACTATTTGAGTTAACTTCACAGTGTAGATCACCCTTTTCATTTTGTTATCTGCTGAGAGCAAGTCATCTTTAAAGCCACCAAGTATGTATATGGGTTTATGGCGCACACAGATATTTCTGAATGTTTCTAGCAGATGACTGAATGAACTGGTAGGTGCTTTAGGGTGATGGTAAACACACCCTACAATGAAAGATAGAAGTTTCTGATATTGCACAATGATCCATAAATCTTCGAGTTCTTCAGCTTTTTCTAAACCTGTGGTTATTTCTGATGCACTAAGATAATTTCTAACATAAATACAAACCCCACCCCCTGGGCCATGGTCATTGCGAAATCTTTTAAACTCTGGGATATTCACATATTTATTTTCAGTTGTAGGAAGAAGCCAAGTTTCACTTACACAGAGGAATGTCTATGTTGTAGTCTTTTGTTAGCATTATTATTTCCCCAAAATGAGCGAGAAGGGACTGAGCGTTCACATGTACTAATGTTACATTCTTACCATGTTTCATCAGGGTAGTATCCATAGTCATAGTTGTAGTTTGTTCTTGGAATTGTCCATGATGTGTTTCGACTGTGTGATTTTGCTGGGAATTCACCATTATAGTGTGTTCTGGGGTTAGCCCATGGATCCTGGTGTGTGCACCTGCCGTTGGATGGGTAACGCTGATTTGAGTATGTGCCATGGTATGATCGGGCCTTTCCAAAGTTTGTATGCCTAGGTGAGGGTCTAGGGTTGCAAGAGCCATCTCTCCAGGAGAAGTCTCTTGTGCGTGGATGGCGATAAGAGAGGTTTGTATTGTGTCTTTTTCTGTAGTCTCGTGGATAGGGGATCGTTTCATAAGCTCTTTGCTGTTTATTTTGGTATGACTGTAGTTTGGGATATTTTGTAGATAACCCAGGTTGTGTCCATTGTTTGCCACCACGAAATGGCTGGAAAACTGTACCTGTAGGCCATTGATTCAGCTTGTAAGGCACATATTCAAATCCTTTCGATATCGTTATTGCGAAGGAGACCCAATTTGGTTTGCAAGAAAGCTCCTTAATCAAGACTTCTTCAGAGGGAATGCCTTGATATGTCAATATATTACATATCTCTCTCTCAAAGGGGTTGCCAGGAATGTGAATATATATTTGAGCTGTAACCCTTGAACTTGCATTATTGGGTAACTGTGGCTGTGGGGGAGAGGACTTCGATGGAATGTTTAGATTAGAGACTGCTGCTATTTTGTCTTTTCTGTTTTCTTCATTGTTTTGCAGCCTATTGCTGGGTTGGTTATTTGTGCTGGAAGGTGTACTTTGGTTGTCCTGGTTAGTGATAGTTGCTGTGTTGTTAGGAGTAGTGGAGATGGGCTCTATATCTTCTTCACTGTTTTGCAACCCTTTACCAGGTTGGTTATTTGTGCTGGGAAGAATATTGTTCTGGTTAGTGCCTGTTGTTGTGTTGTTAGGAGTAGTGGGGATGGACGCTGTTGTTTCATCACTATTTTGTAACCTGTTACTGAGTTGATTATTTATGCTAGATGATGTATTCAGGTTATCTTGTTGACTATCACTTTTATCTGGATCTACCTCTTCTTCACTACCACTGTCACATTTGGCTTCCAATGCACTGAAGGAATGGTAAGTAGAGACAGAAAACCTAGTTTGCAAAACCTGAGGGTTGTTGATAGAAGGGGCATCATCGTTGTTAGGTGACAACACTGAATTGAGAGGTGGAGATGTTTCTAATAGCAGTTTCAACCTAGAATTAACTCTGTTAAGTAGGACAATGTCAGATTCTAGCAAACCCACCTTGTGTTGTAAGGCTTTCACCTCTTCAGCATCTGCTTCCAAAATTCTCACCTTATCTGCAAGACTCTATTATTCGATGTAGGTCTCCTAGGTCGTGTTTTTTTTCAGACTCTATGGATTTTACAACCGAGGTTTGGGATTGAAAGAGTTTGTCAAGTTCACCATTCATTGAGATATTCAGGACACTTGCGCTAAAAGTGATTATATTTGTAATTATATATTTTTTTTACTTGCTTTTTTATGATGTGTTTACCACTGTGTTGTGGAAAGGGTTCCACTACCTTTGAAAGCAATAGTTGACTTGTTTTGTACAGAGTGTCTTTTTTGTTTTTTTTCCAATTCCCTTCTGATGTCCTCACGTGAATATACAAATATTCTATCCAGAGATGATATAAACACTTCGGGAAAATTATCAGTATTTACACATGGAAGGTCGTAAAGGTCAACTTTTTCCGATGAGGACATTCTGGTGTGAATGGGAGGGGAACTGTGGTATGAGGGGAACTGCCGGTTCACCTAAGAAAGGTCCTTTTTAGGTCGGTCGCGAGAGGAAGTGCTTGATATCGGTAGCACTGGGAGAGACACTCTCAACGGTTTGCTTTAGGTGTTATAAGATTATAATGAATTTTCTTTGTATCTTTTCGCACACTAAAGTTGTTATAATCACTCTGACTTAAATTTGAAGGTATATATTTCAGTATGCTTTCGTTAATTTTGTAATCGTGAATTTAAACTCTGTCACTTGATAAACGCAATATTATCGGGAGCTCAATGCATACACGTCCTCTCCCACAGAGTGGCTTTTTATAGAAGTAGGGGAAAGTATTTTTTCTCAGGAGCAGATATTATGAAGGTGGGTGAGTCGGTGGATAGCTGAAGAGAGGATAATGATGTGGTTTGTTTTTGATCGCAGGTGGAAATAATGTACACGATGGTAGAAGCGAGAAGCTAATTAGGTTGTATAGACAGGCCCTGGATAAGATTAGGAAGAGGGGTGCAACTCCTGTGGTGTGTGGTATTCTGTCTAGGCTTAGTCAAAATTCAGAGTGGTTGTCTCGAGGTATAGGTATTAATGCTAGGATGGAAATCATCTGTCGGGAAAATAATATTGTTTTTATAGACGGGTGGGATCACTTCACTAGTAGAAAGTATATGTATGTAAGGGACAGAGTTCATCTTTCTAGTACAAGTGTCTCGGTATTGGCTGGTTTGATAGAGCGGTAGGGGGGTTTTTGTTCGAAAAAAAACATTGAATGGTGGATAAAAACATTGAATGGCAGCAACTGTATAATACTTGTGCAGAAAAATTAGTCATTAAGAAAGTTTAAAAGTGTATTATACAAATAGCCGTAGTTTAGGAAAGAAGACAGAGGAATTGAGAGCCATAATACGTGGCGAGGGACCGGATATTATATGCATTAGTGAAAGTTGGATTAATTTAGAGAATAAACACCTTAAAGTTGAATGCATAATTAATGGATATAAACTTTATAATGCAGATCGCAGCGCAGATAGGCTAGGACGAGGGATAATCCTGTATATAAAAGACAGCCTCAAAAGTTGCATTAATTCTGAAATGAAGACAAATCTAAATTCAGAAACCGTATTGGGTGGAAATTAAGAATAATACAGAAATTCTTGTTGAAGGCGTAGTCTTCAGACCACCGAATCTAGATAGTTTAAATTCGCATATCATATATGATGAGATTTCTAAAGTGTCCAGGTCAAATAGAGTATGCATTTTAGGCTATTTTAATTTTAGTATTATAAACTGGGAAACCATAACAGGTGATTGTGGCTCTAAGGAGTTTTTTTTTTCAGTAGTAGAAGACAATTTCCTTTCTCAGTATCTAATAGAAGCAACGCGGGGGGTTAATATACAAGAGTTGGTTCTCAGTAATAGAGAAAATATGGTTAAAAATTTAGTAATTTGTGAACCACTGGGTAACAGTGACCATAATTCCATTAGATTTAACTTAATTTTCAAGGAAACTATTAAGGAAAATAAGAGTATTGTTCCAAACTTTAAAGCAAGAAATTTTGAGGGGTTAAAAATTAAATTATCTAATGAAGTCTGGGAAGGGATTTCTTGAGTACAGAGGTGGACATTTAATCCAGCAGGTCAGGTCGCAGGTAGCAGATTAGTACAAGAAGAGGGTACCACAGGTCAAGTACTAGGTCAAGGATTAGCACAAGATGAGATCAATACAGCAAATTCTCTCACAGGTAGTAATAGAAGTCCGTCAGTTAATATAAATTTAGATGAAGAATATAAAATTTTTTTCACAACTCTTAACAATAGTCAGAAAGAATATATTCCCATGTAACAATTCAGATCAAGAAGAAATGACCCTAAATGGATGGACAACAAAATAAAGAATCTTATAGGCATTAAAAGAGAAATATAAAGGAGACTAAAAAGAGGTGAAGAGCAGTTGAGGCATTAATATATACAGTTAAACAGGGAAGTTAAAAAGAAAGTTAGAAAGTCGAAAAGAAAATACGAAGTCAAAAGAGCAGGAGAAGCTAAAGAAAAATTCCCAATGGTTTTTATCAACATTATCAGACTAAATTTAAGGAAAAAGTTGGATCAGTTGAAGTAGCTAACGGTCTTATCACAGATGATGATAAAGAGAGATATGTACATGTATAAATGAGTATATCTTATCTGTATTTACCAATGAAAACTTGAAATATATTCCAGAGGTAGAATCCATATACACAGATAGTCCCGATAATATACTTAGTACAATAAATATGACGAGGGAGGATGTAATAAAAGAAATAGATAAATTAAAGGCTCATAAATCTCCGGAACCTGATGAATTTTATGTTAGAATATTAAAGGAGTGCAAAGCAGAGCTTAGTTGTCCACTAACTGCACTATTCTATAATTCAATAAAATTAGAATTGGTACCCAAGGAGTGGAAATTGGCAGATGTGGTACCAATATTTAAAAAAAAAGGAGAACGGGTTAAAAAGAAAAAACTATAGACCTGTAAGTTTAACGTCAACATTGGGTAAGACTCTAGAATCCATTATTGTAATTTATATAAGGGAACATCTAGACTTGCACAGACTGATGAATCTCTCACAAAACGGGTTCTGAAGGGTTTTTCGTGTCTTACAAACTTAATGTCTTTTTACTCAGAAGCTTACGAGGCAGTAGCTGGTGGCAAAGAATACGATACAGTATATCTAGATTTTAGTGAAGCCTTTTATTGAGTTCTTCATAAGACTAGTTAAAAAGCTTGAATCTTATGGTGTAGTAGATATTCTCAGATGGTTCAAAGATTGGTTAAAGGACAGAAAACAGGGTTTGCATAAATGGAGAGAAATCGTAGTGGGGCTCAGTTGCTAGCGGAGTACTGCAAGGCTCGGTACTTGGTCCTCTATTAGTCATTATGTATCTAAATGATCTGGATTTGGATATCAGTGATAACCTAAGTAAATTCGCAGATGACATTAAAATAGGTAGCATTATAAATGGAGAAGAGCATATTCGTGGTTTACAAGAAGATCTAAATAAATAACTTGAATGGTCGGAGAAGTGGCAAATGGAATTTAATGTTGAAAAATGTAAAGTAGTGAAAATGGGTACTATTTTAGACAATACGAGTTATAAGCTAAATAACCATGAAATCATGAGCTCTCAGTGTAAGAGGGATTTAGGAGTTCTTGTGAATAGTAATCTTAAGCCAAGAGAGCAATGTGCTGCGGTCAAATATAAAACAAACAGTATTTTAGGATTTATCTCAAGAAGTGCTAGCAGTAAGACGGAAAAAAGTTATTTTACAGCTCTGTATTGCATTATTTAGGCCCCCACTGGATTATGCTGTGCAGTTTTTTTTCGCTGATATTCTCCCTTGAGGGTGAGCGGACCTTCCCTTTTTGGCCTGCAGGTGGGGTGCTGTGCAGTTCTGGTCACCCTATTTTCTAGGATGGAAACTGAATCCCTTGGAGAGAGTGCAGCGAAGAATGACCAAGATGATACACAATATCAGAAATCTTCCATGTGAAGACAGGCTAAAAGAACTTAATCTGCACTCACTAGAGAGGCGAGGATTTAGGGGGGATATGATTGAGGTGTACAAATGGTTTAAAGGGATTAACAAGGGTGATATTAATAGTTTCAAAAATTCATAATCAAATCAGAATTCGAAGTAATGAGTTTGAACTTGATAAATTTAGGTTCAGAAAGGAAATTGGAAAAATTGGTTTGGCAATAAAGTAGCTAATACGTTGAACAGGCTTCCTAGAAATATAATAAATGCCAATACCTTAGACACTTTCAAATGTAGGTTAGACAGGCATATGACAGATGAAGGGTGGGTATGAATAGGTTAGTGCTTTGTGGTTAGTGACCTCCGCACCTACACCTGAGCCTAGGTACCTGCTGTTCCCCCTCTGACTGTGGTTATAGGTGGGACAGGAGGGCGTCACACGTTCCCCTCTGGCTGTGGCGAAGAGTTGGCGAGGAGGACTAATACTAGTAGACAATGATTCCAATGAAGGCTAGCGGACCTGAGGGCGTTTGTCGAACGGCAAAAATCCCTCCCCCCAAAAAATTAAATAATGATAATTATTATTAGTTGAAGAATCATAAAAAAATAAAATAAAAAATACAGTAGAATAGAATAACTTAGACATGCTGAGATCATCAGTCAAAAATGGAGCTGCCTAGTATGTGCCAGTAGACATGTTGCAGTGTCCCTTTTTCTTACGTTCTTATGTTTAATGCATTCCAATTAGGGTAATTTAATTGCATCTGATAAACCTTCAAATACTATTATGCCCATTATGATATATATATATATATACATATATATATATATATATATATATATATATATATATATATATATATATATATATATATATATATATATATATATATATATATATATATATATATATATATATATTCATAATGTCACTGATATGCTATCCGCGAAAATCATGTTTAACATTTGGGGAACCGAACTCGTTTTGAATGATACATGTTCATGCCACCACACCGACTAAGCTACTACAGCATATGAATAAAGATCTTCATATCATCTGCTGTAGTAGTAATGGCATGAACAAGTGATTTGTGACTCGAGATCATTTCCCCTAATATGTAACATGTTTTTATTGATAACTAATATATATATATATATATATATATATATATATATATATATATATATATATATATATATATATATATATATATATATATATATATATATATTATATAAGATTTTCGATCATACTGTATACTTTTGAAGTCAACCATTTGCTCTTTTCCAAAGTCTTAAAAACCCTCTTTGTTTGCTTTGCCAATTTTTGCGATAATTGGGTAATAATATTATTTTATGCTCTGTAAAAAAATAAGAAAAAATAACCTAAAAAAAGTATATGATGACCATAGTTACTACCAAGGATGAAATAGTGAATTTTTTTTTCATTATCTGCATCGAGAGATGTCAGATTAGTGTTGTGAATGAAACAGAGTCAAATATCTAATCGTATAATAAAAGGATTAATGAGAAAAGTGCAAGCGTATAATCATTTATATCTATTATTTTTTGGTGAAATTAAGCAATAAAGATCAACAGAAAATAGGCATTATGATGCCGTGTCCTAAAAAAATTGATTAAAATCGATACAAATCAGTGATACAAACATGCAACTCTAGTGCTGTCCTATAATGTTTTATGTGAATAATACAAAATTAATATTATTTAAATTTATTTTTCTTTGTTGGTGATACTAAATAACAAGAATAGACAGAAAATAGTTTTGATGATGCCTTTTCTAAACAGTGATGTCAAATTGACAGAAAACATTGATACAGACCTCTAAATATCAGCATGTGATTTTTCTGTGAGAGACATCTATAGGGAATTAAGGTAACTTATACAACTACAATGATGCTCTTTTTATATGAGAAAAGTATAAATAGCGATTTTCGAGCCTTAGGTTAAATCAGGAGTTTTACTTAACAATTATACTACTAAAATGAACCATTTGTATTTTTCCCAAGATACTTTTACCAGTACATGGCTGCATCGACGTCATTCCGCCAATACATTACTGACCTAGCCGTCACTTCTGGATCATGGGCAGCCATTTTGCGCCAATACGTCTGCGCGAGCTCCCTGTACTGTTGCTCTTGTCCTTCTGTTGCCTTGCGAAGGTAGTACAAAGCGTCCCGAGCCATGCCCTCGGGATCAGAAGAAGTAGCTTTTCGCATGTCCATGGCAGATTTAGCCGCTCCTTCAGGATCATCAGAGGACATGACTCTCCAGTACATAGAGGCTCTGGCGGCTGCTTGCGGGTGTCGGTCGATCATGTGACGCCAGTACATAGCGGCCCTGGTGGCGTTGTCGTTGGAGATAGCTCTGAAGGAAGTTTTTTCTGGTGATATGTTGGGAAGGGCAATAGCCATTCCTAGAGCTAGTGTCCATAAGGTTGTAAGCACCACTACTAGAACTCTGGAGAAAAATAGATAAATAAATAAATGAATAAACATAGATAAGTAAGTAAAAGAAAGACTTACTCTCTGAAAAATTTATAAATGATTGACATGATCAATCTCGGAGATGGATAGTTGTACCGGATATTCTTATGCGATGATAAGTGCGAGTGTGTGTATATATATATATATATATATATATATATATATATATATATATATATATATATATATATATATATATATATATATATATATATATATATATATATATATAAACTTGCACGAGAAACACATGAATGTTGTACAGATAATGATATAGATAACAATATAGTTATCTCCTTATCTTCAGAGGTTGCCCGTGGTATGCAAAAGATACTCTATTTTTTCCTTAGTTTTATCCTAGTAGCCAAAATAAGCAAAGACACACACTAAGTGTCTGAATGGAGAAGGGTTAGTAGTGGGGTTCCACACGGTTCAGTTTTAAGGCCACTCTTGTTCCTTGTATACGTAAATGACCTACCAGAGTCTGTAAATTCATTTTTGAGTATGTTTGCATATGATGCAAATATTAAGAAGAAAGTAAGAGACGAGAACAATGGTAGAGAACTTCAGGAAGATTTAAATAGTCTGCATGAGTGATCAGAAAGGTGGCTAATGAAATGCAATGCTTCAAAATGTAAGGTAATGAGAAGGAGTACATGTGCAAGAAGGCCCAAGCTTGGATACTCAATAGAAGGAGCAGAACTTCAAGAGATGGAGAATGAGTGACATCTAGGAGTGAACATACTGGGAGACTTGTCTCCAAAGAAACATATGAATAAGTATAGTATGGGCAGCATTTGCTCTCTTAGCAAATGAAAGGTTAGCCTTCATACACATGGACAAGGAAATGTTCAGAAATATGTTTGTAATATATATATATATATATATATATATATATATATATATATATATATATATATATATATATATATATATATATATATATATATATATATATATATATATATATACTAATAATAATACTAATAAAAATAATAATAATAATAATAATAATAATAATAATAATAATAATAATAATAATAATAATAATAATAATAATAATAATAATAATAATAATAAACCTTTATTTCCATTACAATACAATGGGTATTCGTCAACAGGGGCAAGCCCCAACCCCCCACTGTGGTGTCCAACCACAGCAGTACCTGCAAGGAGACAGCTTAAACTCTCGGTCTTGGAGGGAACCGATCTTTCGACCTCGTGAATGCGAAGCCAGTGCGTTACCACTGTACTAGCCAACAGCTTGAATATTCAGGCCCCTTTTGGAATCCACATTTGAAAAGGCATATAAATAAGCTCGAAAAAGTAGAAAGACTTGCCGCAAAACTGGTGCCAGAAATATACAATCTCAGTTACGAGGCAAGGCTGCGGGAATTAGACTTACCATCACCTGAAGCTAGAACAGTGAGGGGAATATGGTGACGATTTTGAAATGTCTTCATGGTTATGACAGAGTGGATATTGATCGATATTTTGATATGGCTGGCTCTAGAATTAGTGGTCATAGTTTGAAGCTCCGTAAGGAAATTTCTTTGCAGGATGTAAAGAAGCACTTTTTTTTTTTAGTGAAAGAGTAATTGATGATTGGAATGCGCTAATCGAGGAAGTAGTTGATGCTAATTCACTCCATAGCTTTAAGGAACTGACCAGGAGAGGGACTTGAACCTAGGACTTATAATTACTAAGTCAAGGCGCTACGAACTACATCACAGAAGGGTAAAAGGAATCAGACCTTATAGCTTATATCTGCTATACTTATGAATGAACGCATTCTATCTGAATGTCACTATGTTTATATTACAGATTCCCCAACCTCACTCGTGGTTTCGTTTTCGCATTTAATTCAACTCCCAATCTCATTCAGACCAACAATAACCAAATAAGGACATTACATATGTGAAAACATGAATAATTTTTTACCCCGACCGGGACTTGAACCTAGGTCTTATAATTACTAAGTCAAAGCGCCACCAACTTCACCACAGAAGGTTAAAAGGAATCAGACTTTATAGCTTATATCTGCTATACTTAGGAATGAACGCATTCTATCTGAATGTCAACCTTTTGTGGTGTAGTTGGTAGCGCCTTGACTTAGTTATTATAAGTCCTAGTTCAAGTCCCGGTCGCGGTGAAAAATTATTCATGTTTTCACATATATAATTTGCTTATTTGGTTATTGTTGGTCCTGAATGAGATTGGGAGTTGAATTAAATGCGAAAATGAAACCACGAGGGACGTTGGGGAATATGAAGTGCAAGCAAGTATTGCACCTGGAATGGATGGTGTGAGACTGGAGATGTTGAAAGAAGGGGGTGTGACTGCATTGGATTGGTTAGTGAGTCTTTGATATATGCTTTATGTTGTCGATGATGCTAGTGGAATGGGTGATTGCTTGTATAGTGCCCCTATAAAAAGGTAAGGGAGATGTGTATGAATGCAGTAATTTTAGGGGTATAAGTTTGTTGAGTGTGGTAGGAAAAGTGTATGGTAGGATACTGATTAATAGGATAGGAATAAGAAAGAAAATGTGATCGCGGAAGTGCAGAGTGGTTTTAGGAGAGGTAGAGGTTGTATACATCAGATTTTTATAGTTAGGCAGTTATGTGAGAAATATTTAGTAAAGGGTAAGGATGTGTAATTTGCATTTTTGAATCTTGAGAAAGCGTATGATAGAGTTGATAGAGAGGCAATGTGGAATGTTTTGAGGTTATATGGAATTGATGGTAAATTGTTGCATGCAGTGAAGAGTATGTATGAGGGCAGTAGAGCTTGTGTTAGGGTAGGGAATGAAGTGAGTGAGTGGTATCCAGTGAATGTGGGATTGAGACAGGGATGTGTGATGTCACCATGGCTGTTCAGTTTGTATATAGATGGAGTCGTAAGAGAAGTGAATGACCGAGTGCGTGGTCGAGGTTTGAGAATGATAGATGGGGATGATAACGAGTGGGAGCTGAATCAGTTGCTGTTTGCAGATGATACTGTGGTGGTGGCAGATTCAGAGGAGAAGCTGTGTCAGTTAGTGTCAGAATTTGGAATGGTGTGTGAGATAAGGAAGTTGCGAGTGAATGTGGGAAAGAGTAAGGTTATGAGGTGTAGAAGAAATGAGGATGGTGCTGGATTGAATGTTATGTTGAATGGAGAGACACTTGAGGAAGTTGATCAGTTTAAGTATTTAGGCTCGGTTATAGCTGCAAATGGTGGAGTGGAAGCAGATGTGTGTCACAGAGTGAATGAAGGATGTAAAGTGTTGGGTGCATTGAAAGGAGTGATAAAGAATAGAGGGTTGGAAATGAATGTTAAGAAAGTTTTGTATGAGAAAGTGGTTGTGCCATCTATGATATATGGATCAGAGTTATGGGGTATGAAAGTAAGTGAGAGACAGAAACTAAATGTGTTTTAGATGAAATGCCTGAGGAGTATGATTGGTGTATCTCGGTTTGATAGGGTTAGGAATGAAGTGGTGAGAGCAAGAACGGGTTTGAGGAGAGAATTTGAAGACAGAGTAGATATGAATGTTCTGAGATGATTTGGCCATTTGGATAGGAAGGATGATGAATGACTGCTGAAAAAAGTCATGAATGCGAGAGTTGATGGGAGAAATGCTAGAGGGAGGCCTAGGTTTGGGGTGGATGGAGTAAGGAGAGCCCCGAATGATAGGAGGATGGATGTGAGGGAAGCAAGTGAGGGTGCTAGGAATAGAAATGAGTGGCGAGTGATTGTGACGCAGCTCTGATGGGCATCTGCTGTTTCCATGGGGCTGCATCTTACAGAGGTAGCCCTGTGGTAGGGCAGTAGGGAAGTTGGCAGTTGTAAAGCGACACAGGTTGTGGAAGAGCCAGGAGGATGGGCTGTGGCACTCGAGCAGTGCCATCTGAACGGTCGCTAGCTCCCTCGTCATTGCCTATAGAGCAAAGTAATCCCCTTATTGTTTCTTTTTTTATGTCGGCTACCCCCCAATTGGGGGAGACAGCCAAGGTAGATAGATATTATATATATATATATATATATATATATATATATATATATATATATATATATATATATATATATATATATATATATATATATATATATATATATATATATATATATATATATATATATATATATATATATATATATTTATATATATATATTTATATATATATATATATATATATATATATATATATATATATATATATATATATATATATATATATATATATATATATATATATATATATATATATATATATATATATATATATATATATATATATATATATATATATGGTAGGAAAAAGTCCATTAAAGAAAACAACGAGAATATGTTTGAAGTACTTATTAATTTCGTGACCTTATCTGGCCACTTTTTCAAAGTACAATGACAAGAGATACAGCTAGCAAACAAGAACATATGAAAAGAAGGATAAAAACCTGTCCCACAAAGGAATATAAAAGGGATTAAACGATACCAATCTTAATCACCAGCCGGGGTCAGTCGATAATCCCCACATACTGGCTGCAAAGGGAAATAAGATCAATAATTGACTAATAGTAAAGGAAAAATAATAATAATAAAGACCAAAAAATGATAGTAATAATAATAGTAATGATAATAATAATAATAATAATAATAATAATAATAATAATAATAATAATAATAATAAAAATAAAGATAGTGAAAAAAATAAAAAAAAGTATAGGAGGCCCTAATTACATAAAATAACAATTACACAGACACACAAATATAGCGTGTGTATATATATATATATATATATATATATATATATATGTATATATATATATATATATATGTATATATATATATATATATATATATATATATATATATATATATATATATATATATATATATATATATATATATATATATATATATATATATATATATATATATATATATATGTGTGTGTGTGTGTGTTTTTTAATTCGAAATAAATTTGCACATCATGGAGGTTTAATCAAGTGTTAAATCCTTTTGAAAGTAATATTATGTGACATGTTGCCCGCCTTGTACACTGTGTTCAGGGAGTAAGTGGACCGAAATAGAATAATACATAATCCTTATAAAGAAGAAGAAGAAGAAGAAGAAAAAAAAGTACATCTCATATAATTGTGTTGAGGGAAGAAGGAGAACGAAAGGAAATTTTGCTAATGATGAAGAAGAAAGAGAATCGCAGATAATTGGGTTAGGGAGAAACTCAAACGGAGGAAAAATAAATGAAATCCTGTCAAGGAAGAAGAAAAAGAGAATCCTAGATATGAAGTAGGGGGTACTTAGAAAAAGTATAAGAAAATTAAAGTTAATTCCTTAAAAGAATAGGAGGAGGGAGAAGGAGAGGAAGAACAAAAGACTATTGCACAAAAGAAAATTTTGATTTCCTCCAAGAAGAAGAAGACAACTCTAGCATCGCAAAATATATTTGAATAGATGAAGAGGAAAAATGAAGACCAAATAAAAAATCTAACACACACACACACACACACACACACACACACACACACACACACACACACACACACACACACCATGTTCCACATGGGAGACTTATTAGGAAGCTGCAATCAATGGCTAGAATAGGTGGAAATGTTTTGGAATGGATAAAAACTTACTTAGAAGGAAGGGAACAGAGGGTTAGAGTAAGACACTCAGTGTCTGAATGGAGAAGAGTTAGTAGTGGAGTTCCACAGGGTTCAGTTTTAGGTCCACTTTTGTTCCTTGTATATGTAAATGACCTACCAGAGTCTGTAAATTCATTCATGAATATGTTTGCAGATGATGCAAAGATTGTGAAGAAAGTAAAAAACGAGAACAATGGTAGAGAACTTCAGGAGGATCTAAATAATCTGCATGAGTGGTCAGAAAAGTGGCTAAAGAAATTCAATACCTCAAAATGTAAGGTAATGAGAATGGGTACAAGTGCAAGAAGGCCCAAGCTTGACTACTCGGTGGCTGGAGTACAACTTCAAGAGACAGAAAATGAGAGAGATCTAGGAGTAAACATACTGGCAGATTTGTCTCCAGAAATACATATAAATGGCGTAGTAAGGGCAGCATATGCATTCTAATCAAATGTAAGGGTAGCCTTCAGGCACATGGACAAGGAAATGTTCAGAAATATTTATGTAACCTATGTGAGGCCAAAACTCGAATATGCAGCCCCCTTTTGGAATCCGCACTTGAAAGAGCACATAGCTAAGCTTGAAAAAGTTCAAAGACATGCCACGAAACTGGTGCCAGAAATACGCAATCTCGGTTATGATGAGAGGCTGAGGGAATTAGACTTGCCATCACTCGAAGCTAGAAGAGTAAGGGGGGATATGGTGACAGTCTTTAAATTCCTTCGTGGTTATGATAGAGTGGATAGGGATCGAT
This sequence comes from Halocaridina rubra, assembly GCA_037179515.1. Taxonomy (NCBI): domain Eukaryota; kingdom Metazoa; phylum Arthropoda; class Malacostraca; order Decapoda; family Atyidae; genus Halocaridina; species Halocaridina rubra. Next base: position 185,845 of record JAXCGZ010018882.1, read on the forward strand.
ATTTCGATATGGCTGGCTCTAGAACTAGAGGTCATAGTTTGAAGCTTCGTAAGAAAACTTCTTTGCAGGATGTAAGGAAATACTTTTTCAGTGTAAGAGTAGTTGATAATTGGAATTCGCTAAGCGAGGAGGTAGTTAATGCTATCTCAATCCATAGTTTTAAGGACAGGTATGATAAGTATCACTAAGTCTAAAATGGAACCGATGAGGAGACGGGAAGATACGAGCTTTGGGCTCTTTCCCGTAAACACAATTAGGTAATCACAATTAGGTAATCACACACACACACATACACACACACACACACACACACACACACACACACACACACACATGAATAAGTAAAAAAAAAATACCCACCTATCAACAGTACTGAGTTAAGTTGCCAAGTAGTACAGCTGTCTTATTTTCTTCATTTTTTTTTTGCTTTTCTTTTAGCTTTCTCTTTTACTATTTTGTTTTTATTTTGTATATATATTGAGTTAAATGTAAAGTCTAATCCTGTGATAACATATCTTGGTTAGCAAGTGAGTTTATCAGTTAGGAAGAATATATAGCAGAAACAGGTGGGTGCCACCTCAGACACAGGTTCGAATTTTTTCCTTCAGGTTTGACTTTTGTTTTGTTGCATTTTTTTTCTCAAATTACCATGGTCAAGTTTTTAAGTTAAGATGTGTGTTACCAGAAAAGAGATAAACTGAGTCACTAAATAGCACTTATATGCTGCCCTTACTAAGGCATTTATATGTATTTCTGGAGACAAATCTGCCAGTATGTTTACTTCAAGATCTCTCTCATTTTCTGTCTCTTGAAGTTGTACTCCAACCAATGAGTAGTCAAGCTTGGGCCTTCTTGCACTTGTACCCATTCTCATTACCTTACATTTTGAAGTATTGAATTTCATTAGCCACTTTTCTGATCACTCATGCAGATTATTTAGATCCTCCTGAAGTTCTCTACCATTGTTCTCGTTTTTTACTTTCTTCACAATCTTTGCATCATCTGCAAACATATTCATGAATGAATTTACAGACTCTGGTAGGTCATTTACATATACAAGGAACAAAAGTGGACCTAAAACTGAACCCTGTGGAACTCCACTACTAACACTTCTCCATTCAGACACTGAGAGTCTTACTCTAACCCTCTGTTCCCTTCCTTCTAAATAAGTTTTTATCCATTCCAAAACATTTCCACCTATTCTAGCCATTGAGTGCAACTTCCTAATAAGTCTCCCATGTGGAACAGTGTCAAACGCTTTCTGGAAGTCTAGGAATATGCAATCTGCCCAGCCCTCTCTTTCCTGTAAGATTTGGCTTACCTCATCATAAAATTCTAATAAGTTTGTTACTGTTGATCTACCTTCTCTGAAGCCATGTTGCCTCACTGACAAAAAGTTGAAGGATTCCAAGTGAAGAGAGATATGTTTCCTTAGTAGTTTCTCCATAACTTTGCAAACTATACTGGTCAAGGAAACTGGTCTATAGTTCAGAGCCGTATCCCTCCTTCCCTTTTTGAAGATAGGTATCACATTTGCTTGTTTCCAGCATCTTGGAATCTCCCCCGACTCCAGTGACTCCTTAAATATGATACTTAGTGCCACTGATATTGTGTTTGCGCATTTTTTAAGCACATGAGGGGATATGTCATCAGGACCTGTAGCTTTTTGAACATCTAAATCCATCAGCGCCTTGCATACCTCTGTGGCTGTAAGGTTGATGTTCTCTAATACCGGCCCTTGAGCTTCTATCACTGCAATCTGAGGGGGTGGGGTATTTTCTACTGTAAATACTGACTGAAACTCCTTGTTCAATTCTTTGCAGATCTCTTCGTCCGTCTCAGTGATGCTTCCATCCGCTCTCTTTAGCCTTAAAACCTGTTCTTTTACCTTCAGTTTTCCTCTGATAAAGCTGTGGAAAAGCTTGGGATTTTCTTTAGCCTTCCTGGTGATGTCCCTCTCATAATCTCTCTCTGCCTCTCTCCTTTTACTTAGGTAGTCATTTCTTGCTCTTTTGTAGGTTTGCCAGGCATTTATGTTTTTTCTCCTCCTATACCTTTTCCAGCATTTGTCTCTCCACTCCTTAGCTCTTTTACACCCATTATCGAACCATTTCTCTCTGGCATGAATTATACCTACTTTGATGACACGTATGCAGCAATCTACTATCTTCCCATATTTCTCACAAAAGATGTCATACATTTCTTGTACAGATTTGTTGTAAAATAAGGTTCTCCAGTCAATAACTGCAAAAAGCTCATTCATTTTGATGTAATCTCCTTTCGGATAGTTCCTCCTCATGTCCTCAGTGCCTCTACTCTCAGGAAGAATATCTTCAATGATATACTCCATCAACAACACACAGTGGTCACTCTTTCCAATTGGTGGTTCATACTCAATATTTTCAATATCCAACACATTATCTGTGAACACTAGATCAAGTAGTGATGGCTCATCCCCACCCCTGGCTCTTGTTGGTTCCATTACATGTTGGTGTAGGAAATTCCCTTGTACGCAATCTAGGAATCTTGCCCCGAATGAGTCCTCACCACTGTGTGGGTCAAGATTTATCCAATCTATCTCTTTATGATTAAAGTCTCCCATAATCAAAATCCTACATTTTTTCTCCCGTGCCATGTTAACAACTGAGTTTATGACTTCAATAGTACCTATATGACTTTCCTCATAAATTTCAAGCCTCTTTTGGTTCCTTGGTGGGTTGTATACAACAGTTATTATAATGCTCTCTGACCCAGTATTTATGCGAGCAACAAGAAATTCCCTGAACTCACTTTCTATAGCCAAGTTTATTTCTTCAACTTGAATCCTTTCACTTATGAGCAGTGGTATCCCTCCACCAGTCCTCTCAGATCTTTCAACCCTTAGTATTCTGAAGCCCTTAGGAAAAACTGTGACACTGTTTATGTCCTCACTCAACTTAGTCTCTGTAATTGCTACTATATCTGCCTTACTGTTGTGAATCCTATCTTTTAATTCTACTGCCTTACCAGCTAATCCATGTATGTATGTATGTATGTATGTATGTATGTATGTATGTATGTATGTATGTATGTATGTATGTATGTATGTATGTGATTACCTAATTGATTACCTAATTGTGTTTACGGGAAAGAGCCCAAAGCTCGTATCTTCCCGTCTCCTGATCGGTTCCATTTTTAGACTTAGTGATACTTATCATACCTGTCCTTAAAACTATGGATTGAGGTAGCATTAACTACCTCCTCGCTTAGCGAATTCCAATTATCAACTACTCTTACACTGAAAAAGTATTTCCTTACATCCTGCAAACAAGTTTTCTTCCGAAGCTTCAAACTATGACCTCTAGTTCTAGAGCCAGCCATATCGAAATATCGATCCCTATCCACTCTATCATAACCATGAAGGAATTTAAAGACTGTCACCATATCCCCCCTTACTCTTCTAGCTTCGAGTGATGGCAAGTCTAATTCCCTCAGCCTCTCATCATAACCGAGATTGCGTATTTCTGGCACCAGTTTCGTGGCATGTCTTTGAACTTTTTCAAGCTTAGCTATGTGCTTTTTCAAGTGCGGATTCCAAAAGGGGGCTGCATATTCGAGTTTTGGCCTCACATAGGTTACATAAATATTTCTGAACATTTCCTTGTCCATGTGCCTGAAGGCTACCCTTACATTTGATAAGAATGCATATGCTGCCCTTACTACGCCATTTATATGTATTTCTGGAGACAAATCTGCCAATATGTTTACTCCTAGATCTCTCTCATTTTCTGTCTCTTGAAGCTGTACTCCAGCCACCGAGTAGTCAAGCTTGGGCCTTCTTGCACTTGTACCCATTCTCATTACCTTACATTTTGAGGTATTGAATTTCATTAGCCACTTTTCTGACCACTCATGCAGATTATTTAGATCCTCCTGAAGTTCTCTACCATTGTTCTCGTTTTTTACTTTCTTCACAATCTTTGCATCATCTGCAAACATATTCATGAATGAATTTACAGACTCTGGTAGGTCATTTACATATACAAGGAACAAAAGTGGCCCTAAAACTGAACCCTGTGGAACTCCACTACTAACTCTTCTCCATTCAGACACTGAGTGTCTTACTCTAACCCTCTGTTCCCTTCCTTCTAAGTAAGTTTTTATCCATTCCAAGACATTTCCACCTATTCTAGCCATTGATTGCAGCTTCCTAATAAGTCTCCTATGTATGTATGTATGTATGTATGTATGTATGTATGTATGTATGTATGTATGTATGTATGTATGTATGTATGTATGTATGTATGTATGTATGTATGTATGTATGTATGTATGTATGTATGTATGTATGTATGTATGTATGTATGTATGTATGTATGTATGTATGTATGTATGTATGTATGTATGTATGTATGTATGTATGTATGTATGTATGTATGTATGTATGTATGTATGTATGTATGATATATATATATATATATATATATATATATATATATATATATATATATATATATATATATATATATATATATATATATATATATATAACCAAATAAGCACATCACATGTGTGAAAACATGAATAAATTTTACCCCAACCTGGACTTTAACATTGCACTTATTATTACTAAGCCAAGGCGCTACCAACTACACCACAGAAGGTTAAAGGGAAACAAACCTTACTGCTTATATCTGCTATAGTAGGAATGAACGCATTCTATCTGAATGCCTCTATGCTCATATTACTGTTTCCCCAACCTCACTCGTCGTTTCGTATGTCGTAAGAGAAAAGTTAAGATAGCCAAATGCTGTAACTTTGCCTTTAGGCCGGTAGAGGGCAGAGCACTTTACCGAAAATCCACCCATCAGAGAGGAGAGCATACCCAGAGCACGTCAGTTGGATGTTAAATCTTGCTGGGAGCAGAACTACGATCTAGATAGAAGCCTCCCCCTAAGGGGACGGGGAACTGTGAGGTGTAGGAACTGTAGGAATGGGAGATTTGAGGAAATAAGTGTAATCTCTAAATAAACCCATTTAATAAGCGATGCATATCTATCACTGACCATGCTACCAAATTTATGTTTAGACGTTCTGGTGGTATTAAGCTTCATCGTATGGTGGAAGAGCATACGTCAGTGGTGATCAGCCCGGGATCAATACCACGCCTAAATTTTCATAGAAGAGACTGGTGCGATGAGAAAAAGAATTATGAATACAGAAGAAACATATATAAATGCATCTCTGGAAGAAGTATTTGAGTGAGAAGAAACCTCTAGACGCTAACAAGCAAGCAACGCTGAGAGAGACGCCTCAGGCTCCACCCCTCTCCCCCCATCCCTGTACCGGCAAGGTTCCCCGCAGTAAGAATTGTCCATGTATTTTGACTTAGAAGAAAATTTACGGAAACTTCGTTCACGAGGACTGAGAAGCGGCAGCTGGGAGAGAAATTCAGCGCGCTCCATTTATATCACAGTGCGCCGCACTGTGAATGTGACTTTGAGAGAAAACGAGCCTACGAGGCATTATTTGTTGATGGATCCGACTAAGAAGATGGTGAATCGACGATTTTACGAGACATATGGATGACGTCGGCTAGAAAATCAATGAGCACAGAAGAAGAAAAACCCCCTCCTCCAGTGCCTGTGGCCGTGGCGTCCTTCAAGCAGCATCCCAAAATAGCTAAGTACTTGTAATTTGTATCCAGTTAGTAATGGGACAAATATTTAAAGAAATTGAGGTCGGAGGACTCCGCCATTTTACTTTGTAGTTATGCTTTGACTCGGCTACCCTGCATATAAAAGTGAGTATGGCTTTAGTAGATTAATAAAAGTAGAATTTCTGTACCCATTACTAACATGGATAATTTGTACTAATAGCTATAAGCAGTAATAAATTCGATTGTTGTTATAATTTGAGCAATATAACGAGTAATTGCTTTTGAAGGTTGTTCAATTTATTTTTATTATTGCCTACATTAATTATTAAACAGGCAAATGTATTGATTTTAAGTGAAAAAATTTAATGTACGTGTAACATCATTTTTATATTAATTTCTTAAAGCGAAAGTGACAGTGTTTACAAATAGAATATGAGCAGTAGAGTTTTTATATACTGTACTCCAAAATACGTGCAAGAATTATAGTGAGAAATATACTTGAATTCGCTATTAGGGTTTTTCTTTTATCACGTGTGATTTTCAAGAAAGGAATGCAGAAATGACCGATCAATCCCTCAACTTAGTTATTATAAAGTAATAGTAATTGTGCCGATTTTTTATATTAATATATGTGTATGACATATCCTTAGAAGAATAAGAAAATTTTGGGATATTATTAAGATCTTTACTGTTTGATATAATGAGTTTTATTTTTGTTCATTTAGACGTTATGCATGTGGGAAAGAGAGGAGAAAAAACTGTGCCATGATAGGGGAGTTAGAGTGTCGCCCTTACGTAGTGTACAGGGGGAGTATAATGGGGACCTATAGCCGTTGAGAGAGGCGCTTCGAGGAGACCACCAACCATACACACTCCCTCAGAGTGATGGGGGGGGGGGAACCATGAGATACGAATGGGAGAATGAATGGGGGAAGTCTCCTAGAGAGAATGGGTGAGTGAATGCGTGAATTTAAATCAATGGAAGTGATGCAAATGGGGGGGGGGGGTGTATAACGCTAGACAGCGACCGACCTGAGTGTGAAGAAGGGAGGGTGTTTGGTGGATGACATTGCGAGTCGCCTGTCTTAAAGCATAAATTGAGATGCGCATAGTTTTAATGGAAGGTGCAGTAGCCGTTGCGATATCTATTAAGAGATATTTTTGAGGCAGCTGAGATGCAGGTTTTATTTTATTTTCGTTTTGTCTCCTACTCTGCCAACGAGATTATTATTCGATTTTCGAAAATTCCAAGGGAGATATTAAGTGATAAAAGACACGAATCTATGAATGATTCTTTATTTTTTTTTTCTAGATGCAGTATTTGCATTAATTGTCCGAAATAATATGCTAAATAGATAAAATAAAACTTTGAAGCATAAGCCATGATAATGTTTGTCACAATTACTTCAGCTTGGTCATGAAGAAGGGAGTGTAAACTCACAAGAAATAACAACAAAGATGTCCAGCCGTTTTCTGTATTTGAAAGAGACGAAGTCGATCCAGAAACCGAAGAGACAGGAGAGGAACAGCACCTACACGCAAAACTCCCCGAAAAAGCTAGCCATTTGAAGTCCAGAAGACAAATGTTGAGCAGTATTGGGGGTAGGGAAAAAAAGGTAGTTAAGTACCTACCTGATTGTAGGTATAGAAAAAGAGAAAAATATATAACTCCCCCCTGCCTCCTGAGGTAATTTTGTTGTCCGGCCATGTCTCAAGAAAAAGAATTCATGGTACGTGGTTACAACCAGGACCTACCTCAGTGTGTAAGGTGAGGGTTTAAAGGAAACCAGGTGTGGGAATAAGCCCAAGACCTAGCAGTGATGGGTACTGGGCCACTGGGGAAATGAAAATTCCTATGATTAAAAATGAGAAAGGGAGATGGAAAAGAAATCCCCATACATATAATAAATTCCATAAAAATGAGAAAAGGTAAATGAAAATCCCTATAATTAAAAGAATTAAAAAAATTAAAAACAAGGGAATTGAAAATCCCTTTAATTAAAAATTTCAAAGTAATTAAAAATTGGAATTGAAAATCCCTATAATTAAGAAAGTTAAATAATTAAAAAGTTAGAAATGCCCACAACGGGAAATAACGTCCTTTCAGCTACTTATTCGAACTGATAAAGATGGGAAAGAAAAAAGTTCCCACCGTCTTTGACAACGTTTGGTGGAAGAAAAAAATACTGTAATCTTTTTTTAAACTTTAAGATTAGAATTAGTAGCCTCAAAGACTCCCCTAGATTTAAGTTTAATATAGTAAGTGTCATTAATGAATAGTTGTCATTCATCAATTGTGCATATGTTTGATTTTTTATTTTCTTCACACTATAATATTTGTTTTGTTCTATTATTGAATATTTGCAGAGATCACATCCAACTGTATTTTATATTATTTAAGTAACGTAATTATGTTCATTTAGTTTCTCTCCTATATAATTTTGTCATTGAATAGTAGTTACATATTGTAATTGTGAATATTTTTAACTCTCTTTTCACACCATGACAAATGTTTTGTTTTAGTAATGAATATTTGCATAGATCATATCCAACTGTATTGTATATTATTTGAATAATGTAATAGCTTAATTAGTTTTCTTCTCAAATAATATTGTCAATGATTACTAGCTATATATTGCAATTGTGAATACTTAATTTTGATTTTTTGTCTTAATTAGAATGCTTATTGTAAGGAACATATTTTTTTTTTTAGTTTTTTCTGAAGTCAAATGTTTTGTATGTATGAGAATATCTTTCAGGAAATTTTAATAAGCATTAAGAGTATAGTAATTTTGATATTCCTGTAATCTGTTTAGATAATATATGAAATTGTAATAGTTTTCATAAGTTAATTCATTAGATAGTTCTGCCCCGTTTTTTTTGTGTGTGTAAAATAATGATAGCTAAAAAATTATAAGGCTCTCAAAAAAAATGTTTAATGCTTCGTCTGAAATATTATATTTCAGAGTGGTGGTGGGGAATGTTGTAAGAAAAAGGTTAAGAAAGTCAAATGTTGAAACTTTGCCTTTAGGCCGGTAGAGGGCAGAATGCTTTACCAAAAATCCACCCACCAGAGAGAAGAGCATACCCGGAGTGCGTCAGTTGGATGTTAGACCTTGCTGGGGGCAGAACTACGATGTAGATAGAAGCCTCACCCTAAGGGGATGGGGAACTGTGAGGTGTAGGAACTGTAGGAATGGGAGCTTTGAGGAAATAATGTAATCTCTAAATAAACCCATTTAAATGAACAATGCATATCTATCACCGACCATGCTATAAAACTTAAGTTTAGACGTTCTGGTGGTATTAAGCTTTATCGTATGGTAGAAGTACATACGTCACGGTTTTGCATTCAATTCAACCCCCAATCTCATTCGGGACCAACAATAACCATATAAGCACATTACATATGTGAAAACATGAATAATTTTTACCCAGACTGGGACTTGAACCTGGGACTTATTATTTCTTAGCCAAGGCGCTACCAACTACATCACAGAAGTTTAAAGGGAAACAAACCTTACAGCTTATCTCTGCTTTAGTAGGAATGAACGCATTCTATCTGAATGCCTCTACGTTCATATTACTGTTTCCCCAACCTCACTCATGAGATTGGGGGTTGAATTAAATGCGAAAACGAAACCACGAGTGAGGTTGGGGAAACAGTAATATGAACATAGAGGCAGTCAGATAGAATGCGTTCATTCCTACTATAGTAGACATAAGCTGTAAGGTTTGTTTCCCTTTAGCCTTCTGTGGTGTAGTTGGTAGCGCCTTGGCTTAGTAATAATAAGTCCCAGGTTCAAGTTCCGGTCGGGGTAAAAATGAGTCAATATTTTCACAAATGTAATGTGCTTATTTAGTTATTATTGGTCCCGAATGAGATTGGGGGTTGAATTAAATGTGAAAACGAAACCACGAGTGAGGTTTGGGAATCAGTAATATGAACATAGAGGTATTCAAATAGAATGAGTTCATTCCTACTATAGCAGATATAAGCTGTAAGGTTTTTTTCCCTTTAACCTTCTGTGGCGTAGTTGGTAGCGCCTTGGCTTAGTAATGATAAGTCCCAGGTTCAAGTCCCAGTCGGGGTATAAATGATTCATGTTTTCACATATGTAATGTGCTTATTTAGTTATTGTTGGTCCCGAATGAGATTGGGGGTTGAATTAAATGCGAAAACGAAACCACGAGAGAGGTTGGGGAAACAGTAATATGAACACAGAGGCATTCATATAGAATGCGTCCATTCCTACTATAGCAGATATAAGCTGTAAGGTTTGTTTCCCTTTAACCTTCTGTGGTGTAGTTGGTAGCGCATTGGCTTAGTAATAATAAGTCCCAGCTTCAAGTCCCGGTCGGGGTAAAAATGATTCATATATATATATATATATATATATATATATATATATATATATATATATATATATATATATATATATATATATATATATATATATATATATATATATATATATATATATATATGTACGCCACGCACATGCAAAACTTGTACATATAGATACACACACACACACACACACACACACACACACACACACACACACACACACACACACACACACACACACACACACTCGTAAGTGCATATTTCTTTTTTTTTTATTAAAGGGATTATCTATTTACAGATCTATATTCGTAATTAGAGATTTACATATTCTCTTTTTAATTACTTTTTAATAATTTTGTCGGAGTTTCTTGTGATTATGAGTATTATATTTTTTGGATTAGACCTGTCTTACTATCTTTAATTTTTGATACTCTCAGTTCGCCTGAGTTCTTTTAGTTTTTACTCCTTCTTTCATTGTTACTTTATTCATTCACTTCTGCTTGAGAAGGGGTCCAGTTAGGTCCCGAAATATAGCGTTGTTTTTTCTATGTGTTGTTTCACTGATGGGCTTCCTTACCATTTAGTGCTGTGTGCTAGCAGTTTGTGCTTACTCATATACTGTGTGTGTATATATATATATATATATATATATATATATATATATATATATATATATATATATATATATATATATATGAATTATTCTTTACCCCGACCGGGACTCGAACCTAGGACTTATGATTACTAAGTCAAGGCGCTACCACTACACCACAAAAGGTTAAAAGGAATCCAACCTTATAGCTTATATCTGCTATACTTAGGAATGAACGCATTCTAACTGAATGCCACTATGTTCATATTACAGATTCCCCAACCTCACTCGTGGCTTCATTTTAGCATTTAATTCAATTCCCAATCTCATTCGGGCATTACAATAACCAAATAAGCACATTACATATGTGAAAACATGAATCATTTTTTACCCCGACCGGGACTCGAACCTAGGACTTATGATTACTAAGTCATAAGTCCTAGGTTCGAGTCCCGGTCGGGGTAAAGAATAATTCATGTTTTCACATATGTAATGTGCTTATTTGGAATTTCATGGCCCGAATGAGATTGGGAATTGAATTAAATGCTAAAACGAAGCCACGAGTGAGGTTGGGGAATCTGTAATATGAACATAGTGGCATTCAGATAGAATGCGTTCATTCCTAAGTATAGCAGATATAAGCTATAAGGTTGGATTCCTTTTAACCTTCTGTGGTGTAGTGGTAGCGCCTTGACTTAGTAATCATAAGTCCTAGGTTCGAGTCCCGGTCGGGGTAAAGAATGATTCATGTTTTCACATATGTAATGTGCTTATTTGATATATATATATATATATATATATATATATATATATATATATATATATATATATATATATATATATATATTTATATATATATATATATATATATATATATATATATATATATATATATATATATATATATATATATATATGTATATGTATATGTATATGTATATGTATATGTATATGTATATGTATATGTATATGTATATGTATATGTATATGTATATATATATATATATATATATATATATATATATATATATATATATATATATATATATATATATATATATATATATATATATATATATATATATATATATAGTTTAAAGAGTACATGCAGATGAACATTTGTATAATTAGGTAAAATGTTAAAAATTGTGTGTGTATGTATATATGCCCACAGTGTTTAACAATACTTGCAAGCGAGTATGTTAGGAAATCATGTAAGCATGTTTGCAGATTTATATATATATATATATATATATATATATATATATATATATATATATATATATATATATATATATATATAGACACGTGTATGCTGATTAATGATATATATATATATATATATATATATATATATATATATATATATATATATATATATATATATATATATATATATATATATATATATATATATGAATAATTTTTACCCCTACCGGGACTTGAACCTAGACATAATATATATATATATATATATATATATATATATATATATATATATATATATATATATATATATATATATATATATATATATATATATATATATATATATATATATATATATATATATATATATATGACTAAGGGAAGTAGTTTAATGCTTATGAAAAGTATGCACTGATGAGTATGTGTATAATTTGTGTATACTAATGAAAAACGTTATCAAATTGATATTTGTAGACACGTGTTTACACTGTTTAAAAAGACATGCACTTGGGTTTATCTAGAATTTGTAGAAGCTTATGAATATCGCACGTAAAAGTTGCCAACATTGTTAAATACTACGTGGAAATCAGTAAATATATTATACGTGTTATTCTAGTATACACTTGCTGTTCTCTGAAAGAAATACAAATCTTGTTCTTCCAGTTTTCAATTGCAATTTGAGATGGTGACTCGATCGTTTTTCTGCATAGCTGGTTCTTTTCAGTTCTCTCTTTGGAGTAAGATGCAAAGGTACAAGTAACCTTTTTCACTCTTATTCATCCGATGACATGAAAGAACATTTGATTTATCAAGCGCGTTTTCCCTTGACCTACATAAAGGCGTAAATGTCTAACCAAACGCGATTTCATACGCTCTATTTATTTATTTAATTATTTATTGAAGTGGAGCATCGAGCTTATTTAATTCGGTGCGGGTCTCAAGCCCGGATTATGCGTATCAGGATGGCTCTCCGGCCGTAAAACATTGAGTTAAATTCATCACTAGCCCCCAGGAGGCTAGGGAAATGTAACAACGCCATAACATCAATATGGGATAAAGTTGCCGAATATATATATATATATATATATATATATATATATATATATATATATATATATATATATATGTGTATGTGTGTATGTATGTATGTATGTATGTATGTATGTATGTATGTATGTATGTATGTATGTATGTATGTATGTATGTATGTATGTATGTATGTATGTATGTATGTATGTATGTATGTATGTATGTGTGTGTGTGTGTGTGTGTGTGTGTGTGTGTGTGTGTGTGTGTGTGTGTGTGTGTGTGTGTGTGTGTGTGTGTGTGTGATTACCTAATTGTGCTTACGGGAAAGAGCCCAAAACTCGTATCTTCCCGTCTCCTGATCGCTTCCATTTTGTACTTAGTGATACTTATCATACTTGTCCTTAAAACTATGAATTGAGTCACCATTAACTACCTCCTAGCTTAGGGAATTTCAATTATTAACTACCCTTACACTAAAAAAGTACTCCCTTACATCCTGCAAAGAAATTTTCCTTACATCCTGCAAAGAAGTTTTCTTACGAAGCTTCAAACTATTACCTCTAGTTCTAGTGCCAGCCATATCAAAATATTGATCCCTATGCACTCTTTCATAACCATGAAGGAATTTAAAGACTGCCACCATATCCTCCCTCAATCTTCTAGCTTCGAGTGATGGTAAGTCTGATTTCCTCACAATCTCATTATAACTGAGATTGCGTATTTCTGGCACCAGTTTCGTGGCATGTCTTTGAACTTTTTCAAGCTTAGCTACGTGCTTTTTCAAGTGCGAATTCCAAAAGGGGGCTACATATTCGAGTTTTGGCCTCATATAGGTTACATAAATTTTTCTGAGCATTTCCTTGTCCATGTGCCTGAAAGCTACCCTTGCATTTGCTAAGAAAGCATATGCCACCCTTACTATGCCATTTATATAATTTCTGGAGACAAATCTGCCATTACGTTTACTCCTAGATCTCTCTCATTCTTTGTCTCTTGAAGTTGTACTCCTGCCACTGAGTAGTCAAGTTTGGGCCTTCTTGCACTTGTACCCATTCTCATTACATTACAGTTTGAAGTATTGAATATCATTAGCCACTTTTCTGACCACTCATGCAGACTATTTAGATCTTCCTGAGGTTCTCTACCATTGTTCTCGTTTCTTACTTTCTTCACACTCTTTGCTTCATCTACAAACATATTCATGAATTAATTTACTGACTCTGGTAGGTCATTTACATATACAAGGAGCAAAAGTGGCCCTAAAACTGAACCCTGTGGAACTCCACTACTAACACTTTTCCATTCAGACACTGAATGTCTTACTCTAACCTTCTGTT
>JAXCGZ010018882.1:207500-240000 GCA_037179515.1 Halocaridina rubra
CGGGAAAGAGCCCAAAGCTCGTATCTTCCCGTCTCCTGATCGGTTCCATTTTTAGACTTAGTGATACTTATCATACCTGTCCTTAAAACTATGGATTGAGGTAGCATTAACTACCTCCTCGCTTAGCGAATTCCAATTATCAACTACTCTTACACTGAAAAAGTATTTCCTTACATCCTGCAAACAAGTTTTTTTCCGAAGCTTCAAACTATGACCTCTAGTTCTAGAGCCAGCCATATCGAAATATCGATCCCTATCCACTCTATCATAACCATGAAGGAATTTAAAGACTGTCACCATATCCCCCCTTACTCTTCTAGCTTCGAGTGATGGCAAGTCTAATTCCCTCAGCCTCTCATCATAACCGAGATTGCGTATTTCTGGCACCAGTTTCGTGGCATGTCTTTGAACTTTTGTGTATGTGTGTGTGTGTAGATGTTGTCAAACTCAGAAGACGTAAAAATATTATGCTGTACAATAGTATATCTAGTATGCATAATCGCCAAGTCTTGTTTAAAGTTCTCACAAATATTCCCCATAAAAAAAAAAAGTTTAGACACCTTGGAAAAATACGAGGAATTCCTTTGAGAGACATTTGTGGCAGGACTTTGTTTATCAACAGTTAATTGTTATAATGTTATATACTTTATCTATATAGTATGATAGATGATCAAATTATATTAACTAACGTTTTCGAGAACTTGAATTGCCATGTTGTACAACAAAGAAGCTCAAGTTTTTCTGTTTATCAGTGATAGCATAACAGTTTGCAGGAAAGTTTGAATTGCGGTATTTGCTGTGATATTCAATGTCATATGCTTTTATTATCATTATTATAATTATTATTATTATTATTATTATTATTATTATTATTATTATTATTATTATTATTATTATTATTATTATTATTATTATTATTATTATTATTATTATTATTATTATTATTATTATTATTGTTATTATTATTATTATTATTATTATTATTATTATTATTATTATGTATACCAAGTCAAGACAATATAAGGCATTCCACAGTCGAGTTTTACACCTATAATATTCGAGAGAAAGAACCCACCTTCCAGGCATGTTTAGATCGTCAGCACACAATACCTCAGTCTTGGTACCTGGCTTCTGTAAACTACGCGAGCCTTATGAAACATCAGGCATTTATACCCTCTCTCCAAGAGTGTAAGGGTGAGGTGCCAACAGTTAATATATTCCTTTTCTATATATAACCAAAGAAACAGTTATCCAATCAAGATATGGACGAGTGTTGGCACTGAAGTTTTTAATTGTTTGACGAAAGCGTATTGAAGAATTCCACTAGATACTTATAAGCTCTAGGATAAGTCTAGATGATATCCTTCAAGGACATCCATTCTTAACATCCATACCCGGTCTTAACTAACGTTGGGGTCATGGTGCCCTCCGCTGTCAGTGTAGGTCAATGGTACGATGCTGTCTCCAGCCTGAACGTGAGGCTTGCCCTTTTCACCTCCTTGATAGCACATCCCAGAGATAAGCCTCGTTTATCACAGTGACAACCCGGATGAGGTTCCTTATGTTCTTGCAAGAGTTGATTGTAAGTCATTTCCATCTATGTATGAGGGAAAAATTAATGAAAAAAAGGCTATGATAACATGCAGTGTATCTAGAGAGATTTCTTCTGTATATTTCACTTGATTCTCTTTGGTGAAGACACGCTGGAAATAGAACCGTCTTTCTGGACTCTCTCCTCTAGCAAATTAATGTTCCTAGCATTGTATGTGTAATAGATTGCTATCTCAAGACAGTAACAATATTTAGACAACACAAGCAAGAGCTAAGCATTATTAACTAAGGAAATCTAGATTGAGTTCACTATGCTTTTGTTTTCGTAGACTGAGTTTTATTTCTCTCATTGTATGAGGCAGAAAACGCTATGATGTTATAAATATATCCAAGGAGATTTCTTAATCATTATAGTTCATTATATTCTTAGTATTGATGGCACACTCTTGAAAGAGAGTCATTCTGGCCTAAGTGAAAGAAGCTCCTCCCAACTCTTGTCTTTTCTTTCCTTCATCCGAATTACACGAATCAATTCACAGTATGTGCGAATGCGTGTGGATGAGAGCAACAAAGTTTTCTTTGAGGTGATAACACATAGACAATATTGCTGATGTTTATCACTGAAGAGCCCTTAGCCTTAATGAGGGAAGTATTTCCAATCCATTCTCATTCATTAGAAGGAACATAAAATAAAATATACATTCTTGGAAAAAAAATATATTACCCCTGTGGAAGAGGAACTTCCCGACCATTGTTTATTCCAAGAAAGTTCCATTCACCCTTGTTTATTCATCTGCCCCGACGATGGAGCCTTGAGGCCTTCGAAAGCTCGCACACCAAGTCTTCGAAAAACTTGTGTCAAAAAATCATTTCTGGAGAAGAGGATTGTACCGTAATGGGAGACGCTTCTCTCTATACTCTTCAACGTTGATAATCGGAGTACAGTATTTCTTCAAGACCCGTGTAAATTTTGCAGTCCTCTATGATGCCATTTACTGTATTAATGTCAAGAGATTCCCTTCCTTCAATATATATATATATATATATATATATATATATATATATATATATATATATATATATATATATATATATATATATATATATATATATATGTATATATATATATATATATATATATATATATATATATATATATATATATATATATATATATATATATATACATATATATATATATATATATATATATATATATATATATATATATATATATATATATATATATATATATATATATATATATATATATATATATATATATATATATATATATATATATATATATATATATATATATATGTATCTCTCTCTCTCTCTCTCTCTCTCTCTCTCTCTCTCTCTCTCTCTCTCTCTCTCTCTCTCTCTCTCTGTCTGTGATTACCTAATTGTGCTTACGGGAAAGATCCCCGAGCTCGTAACTTCCCGTCTCCTGATCGGTTCCATTTTGTACTTAGTGATACTTATCATACTTGTCCTTAAAACTATGGATTGAGTTAGCATTAACTACCTCCACGCTTAGCGAATTCCAATTATCAACTACTCTTACACTAAAAAGTATTTCCTTACATCCTGCAAAGAAGTTTTCTTACCAAGCTTTAAACTATGACCTCTAGTTCTAGAGCCAGCCATATCAAAATATCGATCCCTATCCACTCTGTCATAACCATGAAGGAATTTAAAAACTGTCACCAAATCCCCCCTCAATCTTCTAGCTTCGAGTGGTGGTATGTCTAATTCCCTCACCCTCTCATCGTAATTGAGATTGCGTATTTCTGGCACCAGTTTCGTGGCATGTCTTTCAACTTTTTCCAGCTTAACTACGTAGTTTTTCAAGTGCGGATTCCAAAAGGGGGCTGCATATTCAAGCTTTGGCCTCACATAGGTTACATAAATATTTCTGAACATTTCCTTGTCCATGTGCCTCTGTGTGTGTGTGTGTGTGTGTGATTGTGTGTGTGTGTGTGCGCGCGCTTACTCTGCATATCTTATTTAGCTATCTCTATAAGTAGTATAAATAGTTGCTATACTATAATTGAAAGCTTGTATCACAAGGGTACATATTTCCTGTGATATTATTTTTTTTAAGAAGTTAATTTCTATGACATTGTTTATATATCAGTAATCATTTATTTATGAATATGTATAATTTTGTTCTTCAGCTGCATATAGAAAGTAAAATATAAAAAGATTTTAACAATCATAAAATGCCATATTAATTGCAAAAACATCTCCTTCTTTCTTCTTCCTTA
The DNA here is from genome assembly GCA_037179515.1 of Halocaridina rubra. Classification (NCBI taxonomy): domain Eukaryota; kingdom Metazoa; phylum Arthropoda; class Malacostraca; order Decapoda; family Atyidae; genus Halocaridina; species Halocaridina rubra. Next base: position 211,325 of record JAXCGZ010018882.1, read on the forward strand.
ATCCTTTTCAGGACAGAGGGAAGAAGAAAATGTTTCTGTATTTGAGATGCCATTTTATGATCTATAAAATATCCTTTACTTAACGATAAAGATTTTATTTTTATTTTTATGCGCAACTGAAGGATTGGATTATGCATAATCATACACGAACGTGATCATGGGTATACGAATAACGCTTTGCGTATAATAAAACATACCCGTAAATTGGGCATATGCACCCAGTTATGTGACGATGAATATGACGTGAAAAACAAATCGGTCTAAATTGGTACTACATCGACTACCGTTGCTCTCTTCCATGCGTTTTACCTTGTTTTCAACTCAAGTTTTGTGTTGGGATGAGCCCAGGGCCGGATTTAGCTAGGGCGGAGCCTGTAGCATATGTTATGCAGTAGCCTTGAGTTGAAAATGAATACTCATAAATATAGTCATAAATGATATACTCGCATTATGAGGTAATTCAATATTTCATTTACTTTATAGAACGATAACTTGGCAAATATATCTAACATTTCATTAATAGAATTAATTACTCATAAATGTCAATTTCAAATGTCACAAACAGCAAAACTACAATATATAAGTTACATTTTCTAGATGTGGCCTGAGTAAATTTATTGATGATCCTGGAAGTGTCTGTTTCACTCAGAAGTTTATGTTCAGTGCTCATTAGAGTGAGATTATCAGTCTGTATTGTCCTCTGGTGCTCCTGGGTTCATTTTTATTCCTTTATCGGACCTTTTTCATTCTTTTATGTGACATTATCGGCTGTGTGAGTGTCATAAGCACTCAACAACCTACTAGGAATAGTGTTCTGAAAGTTATCTGTTTGGCTGCTTACTGGAACTAATTTCAGTTGAGAAATACATTTGGAGCCTCACAGTCTAATTCGAATTTGTCTGTTCTAGAAAGCAGGGGAAATAGTTAAGAATCATGAACTGCCTCGCACCACATAAAACTGGTGTAACATCCATCACATTTCATTATCAACAACATCCACATCACGCTCTCACACCTGATCACACTTTAACATAACACTCATCGCTCTAGCCATAGAGTTAAATAACTCAGAAAAATTACACTTATGAGGGCCCAAGTGGAAAATGCACCCCGAATTTTACCCCCTCAGCCCTGGTTAATAGTTAATCGTTGCGTTCGGCAAAGTCGGTTTGCTCTTTCAACATACTCCTAAAATAAGCTATATTACAAAATCTCACTTTTTTGTCACAGTCCAGTGTGGGTGTGAACTCTGAACCTTTGTAGTGGGGGAAAGGAATGCAATTCGCTCCCGTACTACGTGTCGCAGGAGGCTGCTAAAGACGATAGCTCTAGTGTTGGAAGAGGAAAACTGTATTATTTTATCTGCAGCCATGGCTACATTTCTGCTGTCAGAGCTTTATGACGGAAATATTATTATTATTACTATTATTATTACTATTATTATTATTGTTATTATTGTTATTATTATTATTATTATTATTATTATTATTATTATTATTATTATTATTATTATTATTATTATACAGTGCCCTGTGGGGCGGGCACAATATCAAAGAATAGCCTCACCGTATTCCCTGCGTGTCGTAAAAGGCGACTAAAAGTGGACGGGGCGGGGGGACTGGGAATCCCCCCCCTTGTACCAACCTCCTGTGAGACGTCAAAGAAGAAGGGGAGTGGGGGGGGGGGAGAATAACTTCTCCCCAAACTGTTGTCCTTTTTTGATGTCGGCTACCCCCCAATTTAAGGGGGAAACAGCCGAGGTATATGTATGTATGATTATTATTATTATAAGCTCCTCATCATGATCAGCATTGTCATCATCATTTACATCATCATCATCACTACGAATAATAATAGTAATAATAATCACAACAATAATAATAACAATAATAATAATAATAATAATAATAATAATAATAATAATAATAATAATAATAATAATAATAATAATAATAATAATAATAATAATAATAACGCTAGAGCACATCAGACAATTATGTAAATCAGGATGAAAATGATTTATTAATCTGTCATTCCTAATGTTACTATCCGGTTTGAAGCATAGAAAGGAGGCCATGCCATTGTGATTTTCTTCTTCTTCTTCTTCTTCTTCTTCTTCTTCTTCTTCTTCTTCTTCTTCTTCTTCTTCTTCTTCCGTCTCTTTATGCCGCTATTTGATGACGGGTAAATTCCTTTCTTAATTAACATAAGGATTTATTTATTATTTTCTCTTATGTTTTTCTTGCCTGAGAGCGCGAACATGTTCAGCGGAATGAGTGTTGTTGATGTTGTTTTCGTAATAACTTTTTTTTAGCGAGTGTATATTTTATCTTTTGGTATTGTCAGTGAGTTGTTATTATTATTATTATTATTATTATTATTATTATTATTATTATTATTATTATTATTATTATTATTATTATTATTATTATTATTATTATTATTATCATTATTATTATTATTATTATTGAATACTTAGCTGTTGTGAAGACTCGCCTCTTCTCCGAAAAAGCAGGTCAAGAACTGACTATGATTTTTATTCGACATAAACAGTGTTTTGTATAACGTACAAAACAAGCCTTACTAAAGAAAAATTAATATTAAGGGGGGTTTACACGGTCAAACGGTTCGTCGAAAGCGGTTCGACAGACAAGTGTTTGAAGTGATGTACGAACGTGTGAACGGGGTATTTGGTTGTCGAACACGTTCGACAAACGTGTTCGGCAACCAAATACCCCGTTCACACGTTCGAACATCACTTCAAACACTTGTCTTTCGAACCGCGTTCGACGAACCGTTTGACCGTGTAAACCCCCCTTTAGACGATTGAGGCGTATATGCTTCCTCCTCCCCCCCCCCCCCCGCAAGGGAAAAATGTCACTCAGCCATGCTGCGCCTGAACTAATTAGGTTACTGGGCAATCATATATTATTACATATACTTGTATGAGGACTGAGTAACATAATTTATCTTTTTTTTTTTATATTATGCCATATCCCACTTAGTTCCTCAGGGTACAAAGTAGAAAAGCAAAAATGGAGAGGCATTTTTATTTATATTTTTAGCAAGCTGCCATAATCTACAGAAGATATCAAGCTGAGTATAGGTGAACAGAAAAAGAGAGTCAGAGGAGCATATTGGTATTTTCTCTTATAATGCTGACGTTTTGTTATATTTTTAGCATGACGTCACATCTGGGTGGGCACAACTGAACTAAAAACAAAAGCAGCAAAGCATTTTGCTCTGCTCTGTTATAATATTGTCTATGTCTTACTTGCTTATGCTATTTGGTGTCCTTTTGTGTACAAGAATATAAGTTTTCACTGTTCATTAAGATTTTTTACTGATGAACACTTGTCAACTCAACATATTTAGTGAATATACCGATAGATATTTGGAGTTTATGGCGGAATCAGGATTTTCAACTTCCTGAGCTTCGATTTGGGCAAATATGCTTTGCAGGTCTCATGCTATCACTGTGAAAATTTAATCTCCACAAAATTTTTTGTTGTCAGAATACCGAGGCAAAGGTCGAATAATGTGGAGAACTCTGAGAACTCTTTATATATAACGACCTAAATATAATTTCAGATGTTTTTGCTTTATGAGCAATAGAAGTGGGAGCAGAGAATAAGGTTAATCTCTCTTCAGAAGGTGTGAAATTCTTTAATGTCATAGTGGGATAACTTTACATTGAAGCAGAATCACCACACCCTTTGACACCATCCACAACACCCTTTGAACTTTTTCACCGTCCACCACGCCTTAAACACCCACCTTAGACAGTTATTTATCCAAAATTTCTCTTGAAAAGAAAGCGAGGATTATTATATTAAGCTAAAGTGAACAAGAAAATGGTAGTGGCATAACTTTAAGTATGTCAACAAACCTTTTGGCACCATCCTCCAGCTTTAAACACCTACCTTAGGCAGTTCTTTATCCAAAATTTCTCTTGAAAAGAAAGCCAGGATTAAAATATTAAGCTAAGTGAACAAGGAAAAGATCAAAGGGTTTTGTGGATGGTGTCAAAGTTTCTAAGATAAAATTCTTCTTGTGAGAATAATAATGATTAGCATTTTGAGCGAAAGTGGACGAAGTTCAAGAGGGCGTCCTGCCTCACATTGCAGCATAATCCAATTTTCTAAATCTTCATCCAAAAAATTGGGGATTTTGTTTCGTTTTCGTCATTACTTTTCCTGTTTACAGTTACTTAGAATTTATAAAGGTCTTATGCATACCTGCTTAGAATATTGCTCACGCATCTGGGGTGCTTCTTCTTATACTTATCTCCTTGATAGGGTTGAATCTAAGGCAGTCAGACTCATTAATGATCCATCTCTTACTTCTAATCTGGATTCTCTGCCTCTTCGTCATAAGGTATCTTCCCTTTCTCTTTTCTATTGCTACTACTTCCATCGCTGCTCTGATGAGTTGGCGAGTTGCATCCCTCCCCCACTGCCGAGGCCGAGTAGCATTCGCCAAGCGGCCTCATCTCACAGGTACTGTTTGGAGATTTGTAGCTCGCGGATTGGTCGGTGCAGCGACTGCTTCTTCCCATCTACCTCCAGACTCTGGAACTCTCTTCCTCCTTCTGTCTTTCCTAATTCTTATGACATTTCATCCTTCAAAAAGCAAATCTATCGTCATCTCAGGGCCTATTATCTCTGGGTCCTCTGTACTTTGATTTTTTCTATCTATCGTTTTCCTTTGTGTGACATTACCTCACCTCTGCCTTGTCCATAAGCTTTTTCTTTTCCTTCGTCTTGATATTTCCTTTATTGATGAGGGCAGTTTTTGCCTGTCCCGGTGTCACACTCATAAACAGAAACAAAAATATCACCAAACCATTTGACCTCTCCAGTGAAGTCCCTCAACCAAGAGTTCTTTTGAATTGAAAAGGGATTAGAATCTGGACTTAAAGAGGGCAATTAAATTGTCAGGTTTCAACAGCAGCTTACCTCGTATCACCTCGCAACTTGAAACCATCCTCTTTTAAAAGTCCATCTTCGTAAAGTTCACTTGAATTAGAAGGACGAGAACTATGTTACTTTCCTTAATATGTGTCACAATTAATCCGCATTCGAATGGGGGTGGACACTGACATGTTGGACCTGGGGAATTAAAGTCGGATAACTTTCTTTACATCCAACGGTGGACTTTACCACGGAATTGGCACTCTTCGGGTTGATTACTCTAACCACTGCGCTCCCGCGGTCGCTAAAAAGATGAACAATCACAATGTTTTTTTGCTGAACCATAATCTGTAAATTGGACACCAGACATTGGAAGTTTGAGAGTGTTTGAAATTTGTTGATAACTATTGCTAAGTGACTCGTGTTATATAACTAATGCGAACAATAATGTGCTATAATATAACAGAGTATAGAGTAGGTAAAACTATTGTAATTAATACCAAAAGATCCTAATATAAAAAAGGTTTATCACCCCAGCGATTACTAATATTGTCTGTCCAATACTAAATATAGAGTTAAACTAGTTGTCAAACCATTTGTTACCTTTAGGAAATAAAGATCTTATCTGCTAGAGTTTTGTTAAAAGTATTAGCTGTATAAGCTTGAGATAATTTCAGTTATTAAATTAACGTCTGACATAAAAACGCTACGGGATCTCCTAGAAGTAAAAAAAAAACCAATGTATTAGAAATTATTATATCTTTATTATCAACCTCAAATTAGCACCGATGAGTGGGAGTCACAGGTTGGTTGTTTAGTCAATTTCAAACCAATTTGTTGGAATATGTGAAACTGTGGAATATATTTACTAAGGCCGCTTTCACACCAAAGTGGCACGTGGCATGCCACGTGCGACGTGCCACTTTGGTGTGAAAGCGGTCTAAGGGTCGAATTGCCAGACTAAGTCTATTCAAGCGTTAGGCGAGAATTCTTCATTGAAAAACTGTTTTACCTTTTGCTCTGCATCCATAAATATTTTACATACAAAGAAAGAAAAGAGATTAATAACTACAAAGTTTCATAACTGATGCTCTGTGTATAGAGTAAGAGTATCATGTCCGAACCGTGTAACTAATGACCGTTAAAGTATAAATGTAACTCTTTTAGGTACCCAATAAGAATCAAATGCTAGATATGTTAACCCTCTTTGACAGGTGAGGTGACATCTAGATGAATGTCTGCTTCTCCAGAAGGACAACAAGGTCATTATGTGTGGTACCGTAAGACTTCATTTGCAAAATGAGTCACTAATCTAAGCAGCTAATTTATCCCTCGATAAGTTAATGGATGAAAGGAGTCGTTCCTAACTACTTTCGAAGCTGTGAAATTTAAAAGACAATTCTTAAGAGAACGAAAAAAAATAAATAACTGGGAGACGACTAACCTTTTGAAACGGCTTTGGAAATGCACACGAAAGCGAATAAATCATGCGCAAGCACTGCATAATGCATTTTATCATGCATGACTGCAGAAACTGAATGTGCATTAGGGAAAAGCAGGCTTCGAATGTTGCCGTGAAAAGAATATTGGGAGTTCGCCTTGATAAAACTGGATGAGACCAAAATCGATACTATTTAAGTTAACTGCGGAAACGAACCTTTATACGCGTATGACATGTGTACTCTTCTTAGTCAGAGCATTACACTGATAAAGTCTTCTTCTTCTTCTTCTTCTTCTTCTTCTTCTTCTTCTTCTTCTTCTTCTTCTTCTTCTTCTTTATCTATAGCTTCTCCCTTATTTTAGTCACAATTCTCACTAGTTTCCTAAGAGGTTATTCCTTGACGCCCGGATGCTCTTCCTGATACCAACCTTTTAGATTTTTCCGAACTTGGAACCAGCACCAAGTTCAGGTTCCTTTTTCCCTCATGTACTGAAAAAGCAAACAAACAGCTCCACTATTTATATTATTTGTTGAGATCACGAGTTCAGCTCCTAAATGGGCAAGTATAGCAATAATCATTTACTCACAAACAAATCTGCATATATATATATATATATATATATATATATATATATATATATATATATATATATATATATATGTGTGTGTGTGTGTGTGTGTGTGTGTGTGTGTGTGTGTGTGTGTGTGTGTGTGTGTGATTACCTAATTGTGATTACCTAATTGTGTTTACGGGAAAGAGCCCAAAGCTCGTATCTTCCCGTCTCCTGATCGCTTCCATTTTAGACTTAGTGATACTTATCATACCTGTCCTTAAAGCTATTGATTGAGATAGCATTAACTACCTCCTCGCTTAGCGAATTCCAATTATCAACTACTCTTACACTGAAAAAGTATTTCCTTACATCCTGCAAAGAAGTTTTCTTACGAAGCTTCAAACTATGACCTCTAGTTCTAGAGCCAGCCATATCAAAATATCGATCCCTATCCACTCTATCATAACCATGAAGGAATTTAAAGACTGTCACCATATCCCCCCCCCACTCTTCTAGCTTCGAGTGATGGTAAGTCTAATTCCCTCAGCCTCTCATCATAACTGAGATTGCGTATTTCTGGCACCAGTTTCGTGGCATGTCTTTGAACTTTTTCAAGCTTAGCTATGTGCTTTTTCAAGTGCGGATTCCAAAAGGGGGCTGCATATTCGAGTTTTGGCCTCACATAGGTTACATAAATATTTCTGAACATTTCCTTGTCCATGTGCCTGAAGGCTACCCTTACATTTGATAAGAATGCATATGCTGCCCTTACTATGCCATTTATATGTATTTCTGGAGACAAATCTGCCAGTATGTTTACGCCTAGATCTCTCTCATTTTCTGTCTCTTGAAGTTGTACTCCAGCCACAGAGTAGTCAAGCTTGGGCCTTCTTGCACTTGTACCCATTCTCATTACCTTACATTTTGAAGTATTGAATTTCATTAGCCACTTTTCTGACCACTCATGCAGATTATTTAGATCCTCCTGAAGTTCTCTACCATTGTTCTCGTTTTTTACTTTCTTCACAATCTTTGCATCATCTGCAAACATATTCATGAATGAATTTACAGACTCTGGTAGGTCATTTACATATACAAGGAACAAAAGTGGCCCTAAAACTGAACCCTGTGGAACTCCACTACTAACTCTTCTCCATTCAGACACTGAGTGTCTTACTCTAACCCTCTGTTCCCTTCCTTCTAAGTATGTTTTTATCCATTCCAAAACATTTCCACCTATTCTAGCCATTGATTGCAGCTTCCTAATAAGTCTCCCATGGAAGTCTAGGAATATGCAATCTGCCCAGCCCTTTCTTTCCTGTAAGATTCGGCTTACCTCATCATAAAATTCTAATAAGTTTGTTACTGTTGATCTACCTTCTCTGAAGCCATGTTGCCTCACTGACAAAAAGTTGAAGGATTCCAAGTGAAGAGAGATATGTTTCCTTAGTAGTTTCTCCATAACTTTGCAAACTATGCTGGTCAAGGAAACTGGTCTATAGTTCAGAGCCGTATCCCTCCTTCCCTTTTTGAAGATAGGTATCACATTTGCTTGTTTCCAGCATCTTGGAATCTCCCCCGACTCCAGTGACTTTTTAAATATGATACTTAGTGCCACTGATATTGTGTTTGCGCATTTTTTAAGCACATGAGGGGATATGTCATCAGGACCTGTGGCTTTATGAACATCTAAATCCATCAGCGCTTTGCATACCTCTGTGGCTGTAAGGTTGATGTTCTCTAATACCGGCCCTTGAGCTTCTATCACTGCAATCTGAGGGGGTGGGGTATTTTCTACTGTAAATACTGACTGAAACTCCTTGTTGAATTCTTTACAGATCTCTTCATCTGTCTCAGTGATGCTTCCATCCGTTCTCTTTAGCCTTAAAACCTGTTCTTTTACCTTCAGTTTTCCTCTGATAAAGCTGTGGAAAAGCTTGGGATTTTCTTTAGCCTTCCTGGTGATGTCCCTCTCATAGTCTCTCTCTGCCTCTCTCCTTTTACTTAGGTAGTCATTTCTTGCTCTTTTGTAGGTTTGCCAGGCATTTATGCTTTTTCTCCTCCTATACTTTTTCCAGCATTTGTCTCTCCACTCCTTAGCTCTTTTACACCCATTATCGAACCATTTCTCTCTGGCATGAATTACACCTACTTTGGTGACAGGTATGCAGCAATCTACTATCTTCCCATATTTCTCACAAAAGATGTCATACATTTCTAGTACAGATTTGTTGTAAAATAAGGTTCTCCAGTCAATAACTGTAAAAATCTCATTCATTTTGATGTAATCTCCTTTCCGATAGTTCCTCCTCATGTCCTCAGTGCCTCTACTCTCAGGAAGAATATCTTCAATGATATACTCCATCAACAACACACAGTGGTCACTCTTTCCAATTGGTGGTTCATACTCAATTTTTTCAATCTCCAACACATTATCTGTGAACACTAGATCAAGTAGTGATGGCTCATCCCCACCCCTGGCCCTTGTTGGTTCCATTACATGTTGGTGTAGGAAATTCCCTTGTACGCAATCTAGGAATCTTGCCCCGAATGAGTCCTCACCACTGTGTGGGTCAAGATTTATCCAATCTATCTCTTTATGATTAAAGTCTCCCATAATCAAAATCCTACATTTTTTTCCTGTGCCATGTTAACAACTGAGTTTATGACTTCAATAGTACCTATATGACTATCCTCATAAACTTCAAGCCTATTTTGGTTCCTTGGTGGGTTGTATACAACTGTTATTATAATGCTCTCTGACCCAGTATTTATGCGAGCAACAAGAAATTCCCTGAACTCACTTTCTATAGCCAAGTTTATTTCTTCAACTTGAATGCTTTCACTTATGAGCAGTGCTATCCCTCCACCAGTCCTCTCAGATCTTTCAACCCTTAGTATTCTGAAGCCCTTAGGAAAAACTGTGACACTGTTTATGTCCTCACTCAACTTAGTCTCTGTAATTGCTACTATATATGCCTTACTGTTGTGAATCCTATCTCTTAATTCTACTGCCTTACCAGCTAATCCATCAGCATTTGTGTGTGTGTGATTACCTAATTGTGATTACCTAATTGTGTTTACGGGAAAGAGCCCAAAGCTCGTATCTTCCCGTCTCCTGATCGCTTCCATTTTAGACTTAGTGATACTTATCATACCTGTCCTTAAAACTATTGATTGAGATAGCATTAACTACCTCCTCGCTTAGCCAATTTCAATTATCAACTACTCTTACACTAAAAAAGTATTTCCTTACATCCTGCAAAGAAGTTTTCTTACAAAGCTTCAAACTATGACCTCTAGTTCTAGAGCCAGCCATATTAAAATATCGATCCCTATCCACTCTATCATAACCATGAAGGAATTTAAAGACTGTCACCATATCCCCCCTCACTCTTCTACCTTCGAGTGATGGTAAGTCTAATTCCCTCAGCCTCTCATCATAACTGAGATTGCGTATTTCTGGCACCAGTTTCGTGGCATGTCTTTGAACTTTTTCAAGCTTAGCTATGTGTTTTTTCAAGTGCGGATTCCAAAAGGGGGCTGCATATTCGAGTTTTGGCCTCACATAGGTTACATAAATATTTCTTAACATTTCCTTGTCCATGTGCCAGAAGGCTACCCTTACATTTGATAAGAATGCATATGCTGCCCTTACAATGCCATTTATATGTATTTCTGGAGACAAATCTGCCAGTATGTTTACTCCTAGATCTCTCTCATTTTCTGTCTCTTGAAGTTGTACTCCAGCCACCGAGTAGTCAAGCTTGGGCCTTCTTGCACTTGTACCCATTCTCATTACCTTACATTTTGAAGTATTGAATTTCATTAGTCACTTTTCTGACCACTCATGCAGATTATTTAGATCCTCCTGAAGTTCTCTACCATTTTTCTCGTTTTTTACTTTCTTCACAATCTTTGCATCATCTGCAAACATATTCATGAATGAATTTACAGACTCTGGTAGGTCATTTACATATACAAGGAACAAAAGTGGCCCTAAAACTGAATCCTGTGGAACTCCACTACTAAGTCTTCTCCATTCAGACACTGATTGTCTTACTCTAACCCTCTGTTCCCTTCCTTCTAAGTAAGTTTTTATCCATTCCAAAACATTTCCACCTATTCTAGCCATTGATTGCAGCTTCCTAATAAGTCTCCCATTTGGAACAGTGTCAAACGCTTTCTGGAAGTCTAGGAATATGCAATCTGCCCAGCCCTCTCTTTCCTGTAAGATTTGGCTTACCTCATCATAAAATTCTAATAAGTTTGTTACTGTTGATCTACCTTCTCTGAAGCCATGTTGCCTCACTGACAAAAAGTTGAAGGATTCCAGTGAAGAGAGATATGTATCCTTAGTAGTTTCTCCATAACTTTGCAAACTATGCTGGTCAAGGAAACTGGTCTATTGTTCAGAGCCGTATCCCTCCTTCCCTTTTTGAAGATAGGTATCACATTTGCTTGTTTACAGCATCTTGGAATCTCCCCCGACTCCAGTGACTCCTTAAATATGATACTTAGTGCCACTGATATTGTGTTTGCGCATTTTTTAAGCACATGAGGGGATATGTCATCAGGACCTGTAGCTTTATGAACATCTAAATCCATCAGCGCTTTGCATACCTCTGTGGCTGTAAGGTTGATGTTCTCTAATACCGGCCCTTGAGCTTCTATCACTGCAATCTGAGGGGGTGGGGTATTTTCTACTGTAAATACTGACTGAAACTCCTTGTTGAATTCTTTGCAGATCTCTTCATCCGTCTCAGTGATGCTTCCATCCGTTCTCTTTAGCCTTAAAACCTGTTCTTTTACCTTCAGTTTTCCTCTGATAAAGCTGTGGAAAAGCTTGGGATTTTCTTTAGCCTTCCTGGTGATGTCCCTCTCATAGTCTCTCTCTGCCTCTCTCCTTTTACTTAGGTAGTCATTTCTTGCTCTTTTGTAGGTTTGCCAGGCATTTATGTTTTTTCTCCTCCTATACTTTTTCCAGCATTTGTCTCTCCACTCCTTAGCTCTTTTACACCCATTATCGAACCATTTCTCTCTGGCATGAATTACACCTACTTTGGTGACAGGTATGCAGCAATCTACTATCTTCCCATATTTCTCACAAAAGATGTCATACATTTCTTGTACAGATTTGTTGTAAAATAAGGTTCTCCAGTCAATAACTGTAAAAATCTCATTCATTTTGATGTAATCTCCTTTCCGGTAGTTCCTCCTCATGTCCTCAGTGCCTCTACTCTCAGGAAGAATATCTTCAATGATATACTCCATCAACAACACACAGTGGTCACTCTTTCCAATTGGTGGTTCATACTCAATTTTTTCAATCTCCAACACATTATCTGTGAACACTAGATCAAGTAGTGATGGCTCATCCCCACCCCTGGCCCTTGTTGGTTCCATTACATGTTGGTGTAGGAAATTCCCTTGTACGCAATCTAGGAATCTTGCCCCGAATGAGTCCTCACCACTGTGTCGGTCAAGATTTATCCAATCTATCTCTTTATGATTAAAGTCTCCCATAATCAAAATCCTACATTTTTTTCCCGTGCCATGTTAACAACTGAGTTTATGACTTCAATAGTACCTATATGACTATCCTCATAAACTTCAAGCCTATTTTGGTTCCTTGGTGGGTTGTATACAACAGTTATTATAATACTCTCTGACCCAGTATTTATGCGAGCAACAAGAAATTCCTTGAATTCACTTTCTATAGCCAAGTTTATTTCTTCAACTTGAATGCTTTCACTTATGAGCAGTGCTATCCCTCCACCAGTCCTCTCAGATCTTTCAACCCTTAGAATTCTGAAGCCCTTAGGAAAAACTGTGACACTGTTTATGTCCTCACTCAACTTAGTCTCTGTAATTGCTACTATATATGCCTTACTGTTGTGAATCCTATCTCTTAATTCTACTGCCTTACCAGCTAATCCATCAGCATTTGTGTGTGTGTGATTACCTAATTGTGATTACCTAATTGTGTTTACGGGAAAGAGCCCAAAGCTCGTATCTTCCCGTCTCCTGATCGCTTCCATTTTAGACTTAGTGATACTTATCATACCTGTCCTTAAAACTATGGATTGAGATAGCATTAACTACCTCCTCGCTTAGCCAATTCCAATTATCAACTACTCTTACACCTAAAAAGTATTTCCTTACATCCTGCAAAGAAGTTTTCTTACAAAGCTTCAAAATATGACCTCTAGTTCTAGAGCCAGCCATATTAAAATATCGATCCCTATCCACTCTATCATAACCATGAAGGAATTTAAAGACTGTCACCATATCCCCCCTCACTCTTCTAGCTTCGAGTGATGGTAAGTCTAATTCCCTCAGCCTCTCATCATAACTGAGATTGCGTATTTCTGGCACCAGTTTCGTGGCATGTCTTTGAACTTTTTCAAGCTTAGCTATGTGCTTTTTCAAGTGCGGATTCCAAAAGGGGGCTGCATATTCGAGTTTTGGCCTCACATAGGTTACATAAATATTTCTGAACATTTCCTTGTCCATGTGCCTGAAGGCTACCCTTACATTTGATAAGAATGCATATGCTGCCCTTACTATGCCATTTATATGTATTTCTGGATACAAATCTGCCAGTATGTTTACTCCTAGATCTCTCATTTTCTGTCTCTTGAAGTTGTACTCCAGCCACCGAGTAGTCAAGCTTGGGCCTTCTTGCACTTGTACCCATTCTCATTACCTTACATTTTGAAGTATTGAATTTCATTAGCCACTTTTCTGACCACTCATGCAGATTATTTAGATCCTCCTGAAGTTCTCTACCATTGTTCTCGTTTTTTACTTTCTTCACAATCTTTGCATCATCTGCAAACATATTCATGAATGAATTTACAGACTCTGGTAGGTCATTTACATATACAAGGAACAAAAGTGGCCCTAAAACTGAACCCTGTGGAACTCCACTACTAAGTCTTCTCCATTCAGACACTGATTGTCTTACTCTAACCCTCTGTTCCCTTCCTTCTAAGTAAGTTTTTATCCATTCCAAAGCATTTCCACCTATTCTAGCCATTGATTGCAGCTTCCTAATAAGTCTCCCATGTGGAACAGTGTCAAACGCTTTCTGGAAGTCTAGGAATATGCAATCTGCCCAGCCCTCTCTTTCCTGTAAGATTTGGCTTACCTCATCATAAAATTCTAATAAGTTTGTTACTGTTGATCTACCTTCTCTGAAGCCATGTTGCCTCACTGACAAAAAGTTGAAGGATTCCAAGTGAAGAGAAATATGTTTCCTTAGTAGTTTCTCCATAACTTTGCAAACTATGCTGGTCAAGGAAACTGGTCTATAGTTCAGAGCCGTATCCCTCCTTCCCTTTTTGAAGATAGGTATCACTTTTGCTTGTTTCCAGCATCTTGGAATCTCCCCCGACTCCAGTGACTCCTTAAATATGATACTTAGTGCCACTGATATTGTGTTTGCGCATTTTTTAAGCACATGAGGGGATATGTCATCAGGACCTGTAGCTTTATGAACATCTAAATCCATCAGCGCTTTGCATACCTCTGTGGCTGTAAGGTTGATGTTCTCTAATACCGGCCCTTGAGCTTCTATCACTGCAATCTGAGGGGGTGGGGTATTTTCTACTGTAAATACTGACTGAAACTCCTTGTTGAATTCTTTGCAGATCTCTTCATCCGTCTCAGTGATGCTTCCATCCACTCTCTTTAGCCTTAAAACCTGTTCTTTTACCTTCAGTTTTCCTCTGATAAAGCTGTGGAAAAGCTTGGGATTTTCTTTAGCCTTCCTGGTGATGTCCCTCTCATAGTCTCTCTCTGCCTCTCTCCTTTTACTTAGGTAGTCATTTCTTGCTCTTTTGTAGGCTTGCCAGGCATTTATGTTTTTTCTCCTCCTATACCTTTTCCAGCATTTGTCTCTCCACTCCTTAGCTCTTTTACACCCATTATCGAACCATTTCTCTCTGGCATGAATTACACCTACTTTGGTGACAGGTATGCAGCAATCTACTATCTTCCCATATTTCTCAAAGAAGATGTCATACATTTCTTGTACAGATTTGTTGTAAAATAAGGTTCTCCAGTCAAGAACTGCAAAAAGCTCATTCATTTTGATGTAATCTCCTTTCCGGTAGTTCCTCCTCATGTCCTCAGTGCCTCTACTCTCAGGAAGAATATCTTCAATGATATACTCCATCAACAACACACAGTGGTCACTCTTTCCAATTGGTGGTTCATACTCAATATTTTCAATATCCAACACATTATCTGTGAACACTAGATCAAGTAGTGATGGCTCATCCCCACCCCTGGCCCTTGTTGGTTCCATTACATGTTGGTGTAGGAAATTCCCTTGTACGCAATCTAGGAATCTTGCCCCGAATGAGTCCTCACCACTGTGTCGGTCAAGATTTATCCAATCTATCTCCCATAATCAAAATCCTAAATTTTTTTTCCCGTGCCATGTTAACAACTGAGTTTATGACTTCAATAGTACCTATATGACTTTCCTCATAAACTTCAAGCCTATTTTGGTTCCTTGGTGGGTTGTATGCAACAGTGTGTGTGTGATTACCTAATTGTGATTACCTAATTGTGTTTACGGGAAAGAGCCCAAAGCTCGTATCTTCCCGTCTCCTGATCGCTTCCATTTTATACTTAGTCATACTTATCATACCTGTCCTTAAAACTATGGATTGAGATAGCATTAACTACCTCCTCGCTTAGCGAATTCCAATTATCAACTACTCTTACACTGAAAAAGTATTTCCTTACATCCTGCGAAGAAGTTTTCTTACGAAGCTTCAAACTATGACCTCTAGTTCTAGAGCCAGCCATATCAAAATATCGATCCCTATCCACGCTATCATAACCATGAAGGAATTTAAAGACTGTCACCATATCCCCCCTCACTCTTCTAGCTTCGAGTGATGGTAAGTCTAATTCCCTCAGCCTCTCATCATAACTGAGATTGCGTATTTCTGGCACCAGTTTCGTGGCATGTGTGTGTGTGTGTGTGTGTGTGTGTGTGTGTGTGTGTGTGTGTGTGTGTGTGATCTATTGTCAGTCTGATTATATTACTATTGATAAATGTACTGTATGTTTGTTGTTGGTTCAACACCACACATTAACTTGGCCGCCTTTTCGAGGTTTACATCAATGACTCTCAAGCTTGACCCAGAGTTATTTTCATACTGCATAGGTAATTTCTGAATGATGTGGACTGCAATCGCGTCTTTGGCCCGATTTCTTAAACAGTGTAAACCTAGGATACCATATTGTTAGTTTGACGTAATGGATTTTAATTATCCCACCGAGTGTCACCACTGACGTAGAGTATTTCCTCCTACGTATATATACTTATTATTATGGTAGCGTGGTTGGTGAAAGACATCTTCTTATTCACAGTTTATTCTTATTTTAACATCTATGTACTCAGAGCTCCTATTACTACAGTTCCTGTCACGACTAATCCCTGAGTCCTACCCCCAAGAGGGGGAGGCTAACTCAGCTGTACTGTGTTAACTCTGCTGCTGGCAAGGCCCGGTCTCTAACTCTAACTAACTGTGCCTGACCTGGGTGGTTCTTGAAATACCCCCAGGGGCAGGGCGTGGCTTGACATCCAATCCTGCCAATGAAATCAAGTGACATCTAGTCCTGCAAATCAACGCCAGGTTCGAAGTGGAGTCCCTCCTATTTCCGGGGGAGGAGCTATTGGGCATCTCTCCAGGGCATGTACATACGTACGGGCACATGTTTGTGTGTCTTGTGGTTTAGGAAATGGCTAACTTCCTGGCCTTTCCTCCTCTCTCCAGGTTCCGGTCATATATCTCCTTGACACTGTCTACAAACATTGTAATAAAATATCTGTGCCCTCGACCAACCATTACCCCTCAAGATTTGTTACAAGTTTCAGATTCTGGCTTCAGCATGACGGACTGGCTTCAGCATGACGGAAGTCATACGACATCCCTCCCAACCAAAACTGAAATATCTCTTATTTCAGTCGAAGCATGGGCTAATTTTCCGGGAGCTCTTGGACGTATCCTAGCTAACATTAGTTTACAATAGAAATGGGGCCGAATTATTTAAGCTATTTTCTAAGAATTCCTATTTCTATGAATCCTAAACAAATTATACAAACATAATATATATATAGTATAATTTCAGTGTGTAACTAATATCAAACATTAATTAAGATCAAAAGTCAGTTTAAATCAAAACATTAATTCATCTACTTCTCTCGTTTCTTTAAAAGACAAAATTGAGTTAATTACAGTAGAATTATGACTCATTTAGAACATTAGCAAACAATTAAGTAGAGTATTAGCATGTATAAACATGTAAAATGCAATAGACCATAACATCAATAGTAATTTCTATAAGAAACCTTATCTTATAATTTCTACTCTTATTGTTACTATGGGCATTAATTTATTTTAAAATTTGGCCTTAAAACTACTCCTGAAACAAAACATGTTTTACTGTGTGTAAAGTCGAAACATTTACTATCTTGATATGCAATTACTATTCAGAGACCAATTAATATAAAAACTTAATGAACCTAAAGATTAAATCATAATTCAAATAATAATGATGCTAAAACAAAACACTAATATTATTTAAGCAGAAAAACAACTTATTAATCTTAGTGCAAATCATACAATTTATCCTCAAACAAAACATTTGTTACTTTCATATTATATTACTATTCAGAGACCAATGGATAGGAGAACTTAATGGACACAAAGATTAAATCATAATTCAAATAATAATAATGCTAAAACAAAACACTAATATTATTTAAGCAGAAAAACAACTTATTAATCTTAGTGCAAATCATACAACTTATCAATGGCACTTATTCAAAACTATATCTAAGGGAGACTCTGAGTTTTTCGCTTAAAATTATCTTAAAGCTAGTAAAACAAAAAAATAAACATAAAAATAAAAATATTTTGTCGTTTAGCATAAAAGACGGTGGGGACATTTTCTTTCCCATTTTTTCAGTTCTAATACGGGGGTAATTTTAATTAACTAATAAGGGATTTTTAAATACCCTTCTTTCTCTCTTCACTAAAGTTTGGACATGTATAGGGATTATTTCCTTGTTTCTGGGATTTCATCAAGATTACATGTTTTTTTTTTTTTTAAAGTAGTTTAAAACTTTTATTTTTTAGGACTGTTCTCTCTTTCTAGGACGACTTTTAATTTCTCTGTCTAGGACGACTTTTAATTTCTCTGTCTAGGACGACTTTTAATTTCTCTGTCTAGGACGACTTTTAATTTCTCTGTCTAGGACGACTTTTAATTTCTCTGTCTAGGACGACTTTTAATTTCTCTGTCTAGGACGACTTTTAATTTCTCTGTCTAGGACGACTTTTAATTTCTCTGTCTAGGACGACTTTTAATTTCTCTGTCTAGGACGACTTTTAATTTCTCTGTCTAGGACGACTTTTAATTTCTCTGTCTAGGACGACTTTTAATTTCTCTGTCCCTTGCTCATGAACTCTTGCTAGGTGCGATTCCACGGTTTCCCTCGGGGATTCTATTTTTTTCACTCCCTCGCTGTCCTTGCTGCAGGCCCAGGTTTGTTGCCATATCTCCTTTACTCGGATAGGCAAAACAAAAAGGACAAGGACTGGTACCATCCGCTAATCCTTCCAGCCCGGCTCCCTCGTCCCGCCCTCGGCCGATCTTGACTAAGACCACCACACAGGAGACCTGCAACGTCACAGCGATTCTCTTCCGTACGGCCATCCACACGTACCTTCGAAGCAGATCTCGGTATGAAAATTTGAACCTCTGTCACTACTACAGTTGTAAGAAAGGTTCCCTATGACTTCAGGGTACCAACAATGGCCATACGTTGGTAATCGAGGCTATACTTTGCCTCCCCTGCAACTGCAAGTGATTGCAATCTCTATTCAATGGGCACTAGGGACTTGTCTGAACGGACAAAATCTAAAGACTTTTAGAACTTGCAGGTCGGGGCTGCCTAGGAATAGGGTGGTAATGGAAGGTATGTGTCTACACAACTAGATTATTATTCCAAGATACTTAGGACTTAGCAACTGCTACATAGCATTACTCTACTATAAATGTCAAAAAGAACAATCATTAAATGCGGAGAAAAGCCACTAAAGAAACATTCTTATTAGCGGTGGCTACAGTAACATCAAGTATGAATTCAGATAAAAGATACAAATCATCAAGTTACTGCTGATTTCCTTTCAAAAATAATAATTAGCAACAGGCCATTGAGAGATAGCAACAATATCAGTCAACATAATAACATTACTAATAATCATGATAAAAAAAATAAGAATAATAAACAATAAAAATAAATGCACTAAATCAGAAATATCAATATATATATACAATGGAGACTGGCATTCAGAAGTAAGAACAGAGTTCTATACTTATACTTCATGGCAATGCTCATTCTAACACAGTCTCTTTTAATATTTAAATTCCTGCTGTCATAATCAATGTATATATATATACCATAAGTGGCAACTCGCTGGCTCCACAATTTGTCAATGGGAGTTCTATCTATTCTCTAAACAGTTGCGACATGTGGCACAAACATTTATGCAAATGGCGGTACTACCGATGTCTTATCAGTATTTATGCGATAACAGCATGCAACAATCTATTGACTGCAATAAAATGTAGGCACAATTATCGCCTAGCTTCGCTGGAAAAAAACGCACACAAAAAAAAATCAAAGACAGCAACGTTCTTTTAGCATTGAACGGAGCCTCTGTCAGGCTCAGAGTCGAGTGAAAGGTAGGAGAGAGAGAGAGAGAGAGAGAGAGAGAGAGAGAGAGAGAGAGAGAGAGAGAGAGAGAGAGACTGGGCGACCTTGAAATACGTCGTGGCCTCCAGTCTGTGTCAGCTGAGACGGGCCTCTTCCTTTTAACTTGTACTGAAAATAAAAAAGTGTCGCAGAGTATCTCTAATAATAAAATAAATAAACAAATGAACGTGAACAAACGTTAGCAATGACTATCGATAGAGTCTTACGTTTATTGTCAGAGGGCTATTCTTATTTCCTCATTAACAAAAACAAAAGCAACAAGAACTTAGTGTACAACTGCAGAACTGTCGAAGCATAAATCCATTCCTTTCTGTTTAATCCTGATAAGGACTTTACTGTAACGGCATACACATCCTCGTCTATAATGACAATTCTTTTCTTGCTATAAATCAGAGGGTTGAGTCGAAGCACACACACTCTGATGAAATTAAAGCAAAAGACCAAAATCATATGTGACAATATCTTTACTACGATCAACAAAAGCACAAATATCTTTTTTTTTTTTTTTTTTTTTTTTTTTTTTTAACCGACGTCTTATAATGACTTAAATATCATTGGTTTTAAATTTAGAACTCAGCGGATAATCTCTAATAATCTCAATTATCTTTAATTAGCTCAATTGTAATCTAAAATTCATGAAAATGATAGGGATTAACCATGGCTATCTCTAGATAATCTTTTCAGAATCCTTTAAGTAAGATTTTAAAGATTTCTTCAATACAAAAAGAACTATAACAAAAACGGGTATCTAAGAATATAAAAAGTCTATCTCTGTGTATGCAATAATAAAAACAAAAAGTATATTTCATTAGCAACAGTAAAGAATGCATTTTGCTTAAACTTCAAAATCTCGTACGGAGTTGTACATAAACAATTCAAACATAAAATATATATATATTCTTTTACTATCTCGAATTTGACTTATAACTGCTCTCTCAAATACGGGATACAGCTGTGTAACATTCTTGTTGTCATTTCGTGTCAGCTCTCACTCTTTCTTTATGACCAAGCCGAAATAATTTTGATAAAACATTATCATGGCTAAAACTCGCAAAGTTTTATTTTATCAATCTAACATATCTCTTCAGACAGATAATGTATATACTGCAGCTAGCAAAGAAAATAAAGAATCATTCATAGATTCACGTCCTTTATCACGTAACATCTATCTTGGAATCTCTCGGAAATCGAATAATAATCTCAATGGCGGAGTAGGGGACAAAACAAAAATAAAACAAACTTGGCATTTCAACCATATCTGGGCAGGTGGAGAATTACTTTCTCAAACATATCCCTCACTAGATATTGCAACAGCGCATCACCTCCCATAAATACACTCTGATATGGCATGCAGAAGGACCTGGCGGAGCAGGGGAACGATCCTCGCAGACTCCCCAATCATGCTTCCTAACGGTGCTTTCCGCGATTTCACCCCCTAGAGCAACCCCCCCATTATACCCCCAGTCATTCATACTCATTCTCTGCCTCACTCGCTGCATCACTTACAAAACAATCGTCCCCTTTCTGTAAAATTCCCTTTAATTTACAACGTTGGTTGTAAGAAGAGTAAGGGTGAAATCTCGGTTGGGCCGGACGGTCACAGACTGCCTCACTAGTCCTAAGTCCCATTCTAACGAACAAACAAACATTCTACTCCCTTGAAGCTACGTTTGGGTGACACTGAAAAACCTTCCCTATTCTAGGACAGCACAAATTCCTCTAATTTACTCTTACTTTCACCTGCATAGCGTGAAATCAAAAAACTCATCTCTAACTAATATCACGAAATTTCTTATTCTTCAAAAAAAAAACATGCCACACACGTATCGTAATATTAATTCCCCATCATCATAACACAAAAAGAACGATCTGTCGTTTATGTCTTTCTTTCGCTAAAACATTACTCCCGCGGATAAAAAACAAACAAAAAAAAAGAAAAAAACTTAAAAACAGGCGCAATCTTAACACTCTATTTCTTACGCTTTAAGAAATTTATATAAAAATGATTTTACACGTACTTTAAAATATCAAAGCTCAGTACAATTACTACAGATTTATAATAACGAGGTTGGGAGATCGAATGGTCACTTCCACATTCCTTTCTCGAAAATCACACGTGTTCTAAGTAAAACCTTAAAAGCGGATTCAAGTATATTACTCACGATAATTCTTACACTTAAGAAATTAATATACTGTAATAGTGATTTCACGTGCATTAAATTTGTCAATTAAAAAATCGATACATTCGCGTTCTTAAAATTCAATCTAAGCATTAATACAAATAAATGGAACGCACTTCCAATGAAATTTCTTTACATTACTCAAATTATAACAAAAATGGAGTTTATTACTGCTTATAGCTATTAGTACAAATTATCCATGTTAGTAATGGGTACAGAAATTCTACTTTTATCAACTTATTAAGCGCCACACCCCTTATAGGCGGGTTGGCTGAGTCAAAGCATAACTACAAGATAAAATGGCGGCGTCCACCGACCTCAATTTCTTTTACTAATTGTCCCATTACTCACTGGATACAGATCACAAGTACTTAGCTATTTTAAGGAGGTGGTCCTGAAGAACTTCATGGCAGAAGGCAAGGAAGGAGGGGGTTCTCCTTCTTCTCTTCGAGTAAAATCGACGAATCGCCGTCTTCTTGGTCGGATCCGGCAACTTATACTTCTTGTAATGGGCATTTTCACTCAATGCTCCGGTCACACTTCGGCTTACTAAGAAATATCTTAGGAATAGTTCCTTCAAAGTTTTATAATATTCTCTATTTGACCACTCGTCACTTCTCATCCGCAGACCCAAGTATTTCAGGAAGTCGGTCGCGGGAATTATGGACGGACATTCGCGGTCTTTTACATTTGCGCCGTCGAGGTATAAAAGTGAATTTTTGACTCGAGGCGTCTTTACAACCAGGGCACGGGGTGGGGGCCTTGCCAATACGGAGGCGGGGGAGAGTGGCTGGATCTCATAATATGATACTGTAAGTGAAGGGGGAGCTCTGACTTTCTCGGTGTCACTCTCTCACTGCTGGTAAGCGTCTTGAAGTTTCTTCACTTGTACTTTTCTTCCATAGATGCTATATATTTTTTTATACTTCTATTTTTTTTTCTTCTTTCTCTTCGGTAAAGTGTCGGCGTGGATTGATCCCACCGCTGCCACCACTGACGTAATGGATTTTAATTATCCCACCGAGTGTCACCACTGACGTAGAGTATTTCCTCCTACGTATATATACTTATTATTATGGTAGCGTGGTTGGTGAAAGACATCTTCTTATTCACAGTTTATTCTTATTTTAACATCTATGTACTCAGAGCTCCTATTACTACAGTTCCTGTCACGACTAATCCCTGAGTCCTACCCCCAAGAGGGGGAGGCTAACTCAGCTGTACTGTGTTAACTCTGCTGCTGGCAAGGCCCGGTCTCTAACTCTAACTAACTGTGCCTGACCTGGGTGGTTCTTGAAATACCCCCAGGGGCAGGGCGTGGCTTGACATCCAATCCTGCCAATGAAATCAAGTGACATCTAGTCCTGCAAATCAACGCCAGGTTCGAAGTGGAGTCCCTCCTATTTCCGGGGGAGGAGCTATTGGGCATCTCTCCAGGGCATGTACATACGTACGGGCCACATGTTTGTGTGTCTTGTGGTTTAGGAAATGGCTAACTTCCTGGCCTTTCCTCCTCTCTCCAGGTTCCGGTCATATATCTCCTTGACACTTTCTACAAACATTGTAATAAAATATCTGTGCCCTCGACCAACCGTTACCCCTCAAGATTTGTTACAAGTTTCAGATTCTGGCTTCAGCATGACGGACTGCTTCAGCATGACGGAAGTCATACGACAAGTTAGCTAGACACACACAAATGGATTTCATAAACGGATCTGACGCGGTTCTGTGTATGGCTAGGATCCCTCCATGTGGGGATCCTAGCCATACACAGAACCGCGTCAGATCCGTTTATGAAATCCATTTTTGTGTATCTAGCTAACTAACAATATGGTATCCTAGGTTTACACTGTTTAGGAAATCGGGGGGGGGGATCGTAGCCATACACAGAACCGCATCAGATCCGTTATTGAAATCCATTTTTGTGTGTCTAGCTAACTAACAATATGGTATCCTAGGTTTACACTGTTTAAGAAATCGGGGGGGGGGGGGTTCCTAGCCATACACAGAACCGCGTCAAATCCGTTTATGAATCTATTTGTGTGCGTCTAGCTAACTAACAATATGGTATCCTAGGTTTACACTGTTTAAGAAATCGGGCCTTTGTCCTTGCACGGAAAACAAATACAAGTTTTCATCATCTTGAAATTAAGCATAAGCATTTTAATTCGTAGATAAAGAAATGCATTTCAGTCTCGAAATGTCAAGAAATATTCCTTTAATATTGTTAACTTGTATCATAAGGGTGGTTTATTTTTCTTTTTAAACGAGTGTGTTTTCTAATTTCGCTGCTAAGACACATTTGCTCATCCACCATCTTGAAATGACACTTAGAGAACGAAAAAAAAGCCCTTAACAAAAATAATTAAATAGCTTTCTTAACAAAAACATAAACAGAGATTTTGGTGCTTTTGTCAGAAAAATATTTGTCCACCTGTTTGAATGCTTGCTTACATCACCCAATACGCAGCATTTTCAGAATACTTATTGCGTATCTACTACTCTAATTTCCAAGGTAAACCTATCTTTAATACACACACAAATACACACACACACACACACACACACACACACACACACTGATGGATTAACGGGTAAGGCAGTAGAATTAAAAGATAGGATTCACAACAGTAAGGCAGATATAGTAGCAATTACAGAGACTAAGTTGAGTGAGGACATAAACAGTGTCACAGTTTTTCCTAAGGGCTTCAGAATACTAAGGGTTGAAAGATCTGAGAGGACTGGTGGAGGGATAGCACTGCTCATAAGTGAAAGGATTCAAGTTGAAGAAATAAACTTGGCTATAGAAAGTGAGTTCAAGGAATTTCTTGTTGCTCGCATATATAACCCACCAAGGAACCAAAATAGGCTAGAAGTTATGAGGAAAGTCATATAGGTACTATTGAAGTCATAAACTCAGTTGTTAACATGGCACGGAAAAAAAAAATGTAGGATTTTGATTATGGGAGACTTTAATCATAAGAGATAGATTGGATAAATCTTGACCGACACAGTGGTGAGGACTCATTCGGGGCAAGATTCCTAGATTGCGTACAAGGGAATTTCCTACACCAACATGTAATGGAACCAACAAGGGCCAGGGGTGGGGATGAGCCATCACTACTTGATCTAGTGTTCACAGATAATGTGTTTGAGATTGAAAAAATTGAGTATGAACCACCAATTGGAAAGAGTGACCACTGTGTGTTGTTGATGGAGTATATCATTGAAGATATTCTTCCTGAGAGTAGAGGCACTGAGGACATCAAAATGAATGAGCTTTTTGCAGTTATTGACTGGAGAACCTTATCTTACAACAAATCTGTACAAGAAATGTATGACATCTTTTGTGAGAAATATGGGAAGATAGTAGATTGCTGCATACCTGTCACCAAAGTAGGTTTAATTCATGCCAGAGAGAAATGGTTCGATAATGGGTGTAAAAGAGCTAAGGAGTGGGGAGACAAATGCTGGAAAAGGTATAGGAGGAGAAAAAACATAAATGCCTGGCAAACCTACAAAAATACAAGAAATGACTACCTAAGTAAAAGGAGAGAGGCAGAGAGAGACTATGAGAGGGACATCACCAGGAAGGCTAAAGAAAATCCCAAGCTTTTCCACAGCTTTATCAGAGGAAAACTGAAGGTAAAAGAACAGGTTTTAAGGCTAAAGAGAGCGGATGGAAGCATCACTGAGATGGATGAAGAGATCTGCAAAGAATTCAACAAGGAGTTTCAGTCAGTATTTATAGTAGAAAATACCCCACCCCCTCAGATTGCAGTGATAGAAGCTCAAGGGCCGGTATTAGAGAACATCAACCTTACAGCCACAGAGGTATGCAAAGCGCTGATGGATTTAGATGTTCATAAAGCTACAGGACCTGATGACATATCCCCTCATGTGCTTAAATGGCTAGAATAGGTGGAAATGTTTTGGAATGGATAAAAACTTACTTAGAAGGAAGGGAACAGAGGGTTAGAGTAAGACACTCATTGTCTGAATGGAGAAGACTTAGTAGTGGAGTTACACAGGGTTCAGTTTTAGGGCCACTTTTGTTCCTTGTATATGTAAATGACCTACCAGAGTCTGTAAATTCATTCATGAATATGTTTGCAGATGATGCAAAGATTGTGAAGAAAGTAAAAAACGAGAACAATGGTAGAGAACTTCAGGAGGATCTATATAATCTGCATGAGTGGTCAGAAAAGTGGCTAATGAAATTCAATACTTCAAAATGGAAGGTAATGAGAATGAGTACAAGTGGGAGAAGGCCCAAGCTTGACTACTCGGTGGCTGAAGTACAACTTCAAGAGACAGAAAATGAGAGAGATCTAGGAGTAAACATACTGGCAGATTTGTCTCCAGAAATACATATAAATGGCATAGTACGGGCAGCATATGCATTCTTATCAAATGTAAGGGTAGCCTTCAGGCACATGGACAAGGAAATGTTCAGAAATATTTATGTAACCTATGTGAGGCCAAAACTCGAATATGCAGCCCCCTTTTGGAATCCGCACTTGAAAAAGCACATAGCTAAGCTTGAAAAAGTTCAAAGACATGCCATGAAACTGGTGCCAGAAATACGCAATCTCAGTTATGATGAGAGGCTGAGGGAATTAGACTTACCATCACTCGAAGCTAGAAGATTGAGGGGGGATATGGTGACAGTCTTTAAATTCCTTCATGGTTATGATAGAGTGGATAGGGATGGATATTTTGATATGGCTGGCTCTAGAACTAGAGGTCATATTTTGAAGCTTCGTAAGAAAACTTCTTTGCAGGATGTAAGGAAATACTTCTTCAGTGTAAGAGTAGTTGATAATTGGAATTCGCTAAGCGAGGAGGTAGCTAATGCTATCTCAATCCGTAGTTTTAAGGACAGGTATGATAAGTATCACTAAGTATAAAATGGAACCGATCAGGAGACGGGAAGATACGAGCTTTGGGCTCTTTCCCGTAAACACAATTAGGTAATCACAATTAGGTAATCACACACACACACACACACACACACACACACACACACACACACACACACACACACACACACACACACACACACACACACACACGCACACAATACTAAGGGTTGAAAGATCTGAGAGGACTGGTGGAGGGATAGCACTGCTCATAAGTGAAAGGATTCAAGTTGAAGAAATAAACTTGGCTATAGAAAGTGAGTTCAAGGAATTTCTTGTTGCTCGCATAAATACTGGGTTAGAGAGCATTATAATAACTGTTGTATACAACCCACCAAGGAACCAAAATAGGCTTGAAGTTTATGAGGAAAGTCATATAGGTACTATTGAAGTCATAAACTCAGTTGTTAACATGGCACGGGAAAAAAAATGTAGGATTTTGATTATGGGAGACTTTAATAATAAAGAGATAGATTGGATAAATCTTGACCCACACAGTGATGAGGACTCATTCGGGGCAAGATTCCTAGATTGCGTACAAGGGAATTTCCTACACCAACATGTAATGGAACCAACAAGGGCCAGGGGTGGGGATGAGCCATCACTACTTGATCTAGTG
Organism: Halocaridina rubra; assembly: GCA_037179515.1. Classification (NCBI taxonomy): domain Eukaryota; kingdom Metazoa; phylum Arthropoda; class Malacostraca; order Decapoda; family Atyidae; genus Halocaridina; species Halocaridina rubra. The sequence goes on from JAXCGZ010018882.1 coordinate 238,762, forward strand.
TTCACAGATAATGTGTTTGATATTGAAAAAATTGAGTATGAACCACCAATTGGAAAGAGTGACCACTGTGTGTTGTTGATGGAGTATATCATTGAAGATATTCTTCCTGAGAGTAGAGACACTGAGGACATGAGGAGGAACTATCGGAAAGGAGATTACATCAAAATGAATGAGCTTTTTGCAGTTATTGACTGGAGAACCTTATTTTACAACAAATCTGTACAAGAAATGTATGACATCTTTTGTGAGAAATATGGGAAGATAGTAGATTGCTGCATACCTGTCACCAAAGTAGGTGTAATTCATGCCAGAGAGAAATGGTTCGATAATGGGTGTAAAAGAGCTAAGGAGTGGAGAGACAAATGCTGGAAAAGGTATAGGAGGAGAAAAAACATAAATGCCTGGCAAACCTACAAAAGAGCAAGAAATGACTACCTAAGTAAAAGGAGAGAGGCAGAGAGAGACTATGAGAGGGACATCACCAGGAAGGCTAAAGAAAATCCCAAGCTTTTCCACAGCTTTATCAGAGGAAAACTGAAGGTAAAAGAACAGGTTTTAAGGCTAAAGAGAGTGGATGGAAGCATCACTGAGACAGATGAAGAGATCTGCAAAGAATTGAACAAGGACAGTAGAAAATACCCCACCCCCTCAGATTGCAGTGATAGAAGCTCAAGGGCCGGTATTAGAGAACATCAACCTTACAGCCACAGAGGTATGCAAAGCGCTGATGGATTTAGATGTTCATAAAGCTACAGGTCCCGATGACATATCCCCTCATGTGCTTAAAAAATGCGCAAACACAATATCAGTGGCACTAAGTATCATATTTAAGGAGTCACTGGAGTCGGGGGAGATTCCAAGATGCTGGAAACAAGCAAATGTGATACCTATCTTCAAAAAGGGAAGGAGGGATACGGCTCTGAACTATAGACCAGTTTCCTTGACCAGCATAGTTTGCAAAGTTATGGAGAAACTATTAAGGAAACATATCTCTCTTCACTTGGAATCCTTCAACTTTTTGTCAGTGAGGCAACATGGCTTCAGAGAAGGTAGATCAACAGTAACAAACTTATTAGAATTTTATGATGAGGTAAGCCAAATCTTACAGGAAAGAGAGGGCTGGGAAGATTGCATATTCCTAGACTTCCAGAAAGCGTTTGGCACTGTTCCACATGGGAGACTTATTAGGAAGCTGCAATCAATGGCTAGAATAGGTGGAAATGTTTTGGAATGGATAAA
>JAXCGZ010018882.1:250000-265000 GCA_037179515.1 Halocaridina rubra
ACTATTTGAGCTGAATATTCCTGTAAATGATGGAATTATCGAGTCAATAATAATTACTGCTTAAATAACAAATGGTTTAATACTTGCATGCATAAGTAAAACTACTTATCATAAACTCGTTATAAACTAAAATTAAAGCATATTTCGAATTTTATCAACTTAGGTAGCAGTAATGGTTTTACATCGAGCAATTTCCAGCAAAGAAAATTCCAAAGTCCCATCAGATTAATTACAAGACACTTAACTGAAAGTTGTGTGCGCTTGGCCGACTCTTGGACGAAAGTTTTGATCACATTTTGGCGACGATTTTGATCAAAATTTGGTAGAAATTTGACTGACTCTTGATGGAGAACTTGGAGAAACCGCAAAAAAACTCTTGTCACACTCTTCAAGCTCGTAAAGACTTCACCTGCTTGGAGAGAACGCTGACAGATTCTTAGTTTTCTGGATGGGAAATGTAGTCGTCTGCTCCTTGATGGCTTAGATGGTTGGGGAAATTCACCAATCTAGGTTCTCTTCGATTGGGTGATGAATCATCTTTTCTTTTAATTTATTCTCCCTAAGGTATTGGGTTTATATGTATACTTGTCTTCTTCTAGGTAGCATAGACGTAGAATTCGATCCATTGGCTGGTCACCAAAATGTCGAAGTGTTTTTGTTGTTTTATACACTCGTTTCTTTTACTTTTTCATTAAAATTAATATATATATATATATATATATATATATATATATATATATATATATATATATATATATATATATATATATATATATATATATATATATATATATATATTTCTCTTGGGGTAAAATGACACCCTGAGTCGTGGGAGAATGGACATTGAGTGTTTATTACAGAGTTTTTTTTTACAAACAGTTGACAAGCCCCAAAACTCAAGGGTATCTACATCTTACAGTTCTCGGTCTAAGGTAGCCTAGAGTTCCCCTACTCTAACTGTCAGACTAGAGGATATTTACATATTACAGTTCTCGGTTTAAGGCAGCCTAGAGTTCCCCAGCTCTAACTGCCGGACTAACTGCGGAATAAGACGAGCGGCTAACTGCCTGAATGAACGAGGTTCCTCTGTTTTTAAGGGAGGGTTTACACGGTCAAACGGTTCGTCGAACGCGGTTCGACAGATAAGTGTTTGAAGTGATGTTCGAACGTATGAACGGGGTATTTGGTTGTCGAACACGTCCGACAAACGTGTTCGACAACCAAATACCCCATTCACACGTTCGAGCATCATTTCAAACACCTGTCTGTCGAACCGCGTTCGACGAACCGTTTGACCGTGTAAACCCCCCTTAAGCTTCCTCAGCTTCCCATGAGGTGGGGCTTGTATCCCCTAGGTCTATGCCAGACCAGTTACAGCAAGAGATACAGCAGAGTAGACAAAGATTCCAATTGCTTTATAGTACTGCAGAGGGGAGGCTCTTGTCATCTCCTTATTACTTATCCAGCTTTATGATATCTCTCCCGGGGCTTGACCCTCCGCCATTAGTTGATGACTTTCACTGAGTTTTATCCCTGGGTCACGGCTTCCCGGAGGCGGTTAAACGTTAGCTGGCCAACAATATATGTATATATATTATATATATATATATATATATATATATATATATATATATATATATATATATATATATATATATATATATATATATATATATATATATATATATGAAAGATTTTTTAGGATAGGTTTACAGTTTAGCGGGGCATGCACGCTCAACGACCTCATCCCTCTACTCAGGTAAGTAGTTCGACTGAAGGTTAGGGTAAGTATTTTCAGTTAGGATAGTAAGATGGGGGGTCCCCAGGGGGGGCAAAACCCCCTTGACTAAGAGGGTTAGGTAAGTATTTTTAGTTAGGATAGTAAAAAATTGTTTCGTATGCACTATTGTCGCCATTTTTGTTATGTGTTCATACGCCAGTTCCCTAGTCAGAGCTATCGACCATCTGTTGGTAGGTTTTGAACATTGGTATGCCCCGCTAAACTGTAGGTGTTCCGATTTTTATTATATTTTTAAGTTCAGCAAGTTTGCTTTCTCATCAAGGGTCTTTACTATATATAAGGCTTATTTTTTAGCGTATGCACACATGCATTCATACATACGCAGATATAATGCAGTCATTGCGTACAAATAATGCATACTCATTATATTTTGTATTGTTTGGATGAAGAATGAACCCATTAAAACAAGAAATTGAATGACATACGATAAATCTCTCTCTCTCTCTCTCTCTCTCTCTCTCTCTCTCTCTCTCTCTCTCTCTCTCTCTCTCTCTCTCTCTCTCATCTCGCTCTCTCTCTCTCACTCTCTCTCTCTCTCTCTCTCTCTCTCCTCTCTCTCCTCTCCTCCTCTCTCTCTTCTCTCTCCTCTCTCTATATATATATATATATATATATATATATATATATATATATATATTATATATATATTATATATAGGTGAGTAAACCCGTCTCCTTGTCGGTTCAATTTTTGTACTTAGTACTTAGTCCTTAAAAACTATGGATTGAGATAGCATTGACTACCTCCGTGTTTAGTGAATTCCAATTTTCAACTACTCTTACACTAAAAAAGTACTGCCTTACATCCTGCAAAGAAGTTTTCTCACGAAGATTCAAAATATCGAACCATATCCACTCTGTCATAATGGATGGATTCGGTGTTTACGTCACGACCTCCCTTTTCTACTAAGGGCTAGGACGGTTGCCTTCTTACGAAGGACTTATTTTGGCAGATGTAATCGTTACCCTGAGTGTATGCCCTTACTAACCTCAGTCCGTGACGGGGCGCGAACCCTCGACCTGCCGCCTCAGAGTCGCAGACGCTACCATTTTGCCACGGAGACTACTCCACTATGTCAAAATCATGAAGGAATTTAAAAACCGTCATTATATCCCCCCTCATTCTTTTAGCTTCTCCTCATAACTGAGATTGCGTATTTCTGGCATCAGTGTGAGTGTTGTGTGATTACCTAATTGTGATTACCTAATTGTGTTTACGGGAAAGAGCCCAAAGCTCGTATCTTCCCGTCTCCTGATCGGTTCCATTTTATACTTAGTGATACTTATCATACCTGTCCTTAAAACTATGGATTGAGATACCATTAACTACCTCCTCGCTTAGCCAATTCCAATTATCAACTACTCTTACACTGAAAAAGTATTTCCTTACATCCTGCGAAGAAGTTTCTTACGAAGCTTCAAACTATGACCTCTAGTTCTAGAGCCAGCTATATCAAAATATCGATCCCTATCCACTCTATCATAACCATGAAGGAATTTAAAGACTGTCACCATATCCCCCCCTCACTCTTCTAGCTTCGAGTGATGGTAAGTCTAATTCCCTAAGCCTCTCATCATAACTGAGATTGCGTATTTCTGGCACCAGTTTCGTGGCATGTCTTTGAACTTTTTCAAGCTTGTAGCTATTGTGCTTTTTCAAGTGCGGATTCCAAAAGGGGGGCTGCATATTCGAGTTTTGGCCTCACATAGGTTACATAAATATTCTCTGAACATTTCCTTGTCCATGTGCCTGAAGGCTACCCTTACATTTGATAAGAATGCATATGCTGCCCTTACTATACCATTTATATGTATTTCTGGAGACAAATCTGCCAGTATGTTTACTCCTAGAGAGCATTATAATTTGTGTGTGTGTGTGTGTGTGTACATATAAACATTTATACTGGAATATAATCAGAGGGGGATTGCATAAACTTCCCCATTATGCCTCAAATATCAGCGTTGAGAAGAGTGTATAGAAAGAACTTCTGCCATAGCGGTAACAGATATCTTCTCCAGAATTGATTTACCTGTTTTTTGTTTTTTGATTAAATTTCATGAAAACTTGGTACGACGTTTTCGAAGGCCACAAGGCTCCTTCGTCAGGAAGACAAATAAACACTGATGATTTAAAAAAAAAAAAATGGCTCAGAATTGCTATTTCCATCTATCTATCAGTCTGTCTTCACCTGGAATAACCCTTTTAGTCAACTCTTTTTTTTCCTTTAATTTCCTCTCTCTCTCCTCTCTCTCTCTCTCTCTCTCTCTCTCTCTCTCTCTCTCTCTCTCTCTCTCTCTCTCTCTCTCTCTCTCTCTCTCTCTCTCTCTCTCTCTCTCTCCAGAAAAAAACCTGCTTATGCACAGTAAACTTTGTCATAAAAACATACTGAGGTAATTGTTAATTGCCTCATGCAATTGTTCGCTGCATTTCAGCGTTAATTATCCTCGTTAGCATGACGTAAATGTCTCTCATTATGCTAAGGAAAACATCTCATATTGACATTTGTGCTTACGTCAGGGCAAATAAATCTTCTCTAATGCGTTTATTCAAGAAAATATTCCTTTGGGCGCCAGTGCAATATCTTCACACTTATGCAACTTGCGTTTTGATGGTCTATTATTGTTTTTATCTCAGAGCTTTCTTGATATAATTTCTTGGTTTTGTTCATAATTTTAGAGGTAATAATTTTCATGTTAACATGTATGATAATGTCTTTATATGGATAACATAGGTGTCTATAGATCAAGAAGGTGAATTTAAATGTCAGAATAGGCTACGAATGAGGTTTTGAAACTAAAGGAAAATGTCAAAAATTCTTTGCAGTGCGCGCCCATTTTCTGCTCTAACTGTTAGCAGTTCCTTATTTCTTTTAAGACTGTCAGTGGTACAGTCGGGAACGGAATATGTATACTGATGGATTGTCAGTGTTGTAAGATCTGTAGAACATGGAGGAAGAGTAAATATGAATGCAAGCCAAAAGAGATCTTGGAAATTTGGAGTATGATGAAATGGAAATTTCAATAGTGTCTTCGCTTTCCCTGTTCTAGCAGCTAAAAAGAGAGGTTCTCACTAGTCCTAGGCCGGTGGTTTTCAACCTGGAGGCCTTAGGAAGAGGGTACCATGGCATTATTTTTATCCCGATTCTTAACGGCTTATATAAGATTTCAGAGGTCCAGTTCCCGTCTGTGACACAGACAAGGACTTACCAGAGATGATGATTGTCAGCCTTGAAATAAAATGTTGGCATTGACTTCATATGCGTAATTTCTTTTTTTTTTTGGGGGGGGGACGCGATAAAAAATGTCCACAACCATGTTGAAAATTCTTGATGGGGGAAGGGAGTGAAAAATGTGAGGCCCACAGCCCTGGACGTTCTGTAATTCAGTCGGCAACTCCTTATATCCACAGTTGCATTGTAAGTGTCTTGGTGATTAGAATACTGGTCAAGGGAAAATGTATTATTATGTTTACGCATATGATAGTGTGCGTACTTGACTATTATAAATTCCTATTGAACAAAGATTTACAAGCCATGATTGTGGTTGGGAACTGAGAGTATAAACAGAGACAGTCAGTAGAATGATTTCATTTCATTTTCTAGCTATAACAGCCAGCTTAGAGGTTTCTTACTTCATATAAGACTCTCAATGGTAGACTTGATAAAGCCACATGTACACTACTGGATTGCTCGAATCCTGTTTAGAACAAGGAGGCAAATTTGAATATGAAAACAGGCATCACATGAGGTTGGGAAGTTGGAGGAAAGGACAAATTATTCTCCAGAGCGTATATATTCCCTGCTCTAGCTGCTAGCAATTTCCTTCCTACTTCTTTTAAGTCCTTTAATGGTGCAGAAGCTAACGCCTTATGCACAGTGATGGATTAACTGTGTGTTATAAGTTCTAGAGAACATGGAGGAGGATGAAATGTATATGCAAGCCACAAATGAGGTTGGGAAGTAGGAGTAATATGAAGAGAGACATTCAGAAGTGTGTTTTCGTTCTTTCCTTTAGTAGTTAGAAGAATCAAACTCATTTTTTTTTCGTTTGGATCTAGACGCAATATCCACTAAACTATAGAAGTCCTATAAGGATGATGAAAAGAAAATTTCCGAAAAGAAAAATTCGATATTCACATTTCTCAGTATTTCATCTGACTTTCACAGGCCCGTGGAAGCGCCTGTGGTCCTGTTGTCCTGTAGAGTGTAAATAAACTACCAAATCTTTTGGCACGATAATGAAAGAATCTTTAAGAATAATTAACCTTCTCCTTTTTCATAGTCTTGTTATATTATCTTATTTTCATAGCAAATGAGAACGCCTAGATGTTGTGACGTGGGGAAGCTATTTTGTAATTGGAGTTGAACTTGTGACCTCTTTTTTGAATTCTAGAGTTAATATCAACTGGGCTACCCTAATCTAATCACCATAATGAAAAGAATCTTTGTGACAATGAAAACCCATTTACCATTTTATTTTTTCCTACTTTGTCTTGTTTTTGAAGCCATAGCAAGTGCCTAGATGCTGTTATATGTACTCGTGACCTTTATGGCTGGGATCTAGGCTAAGTGGTCACCTCTTCTTTTGATTTCAAAAGTTCCGGGTTCGGTTTTCGACTCGTGATGATGAGTAGATATGCTCAAAGTAAAGACCTTTGTGTGAAATGAACACATAAATGCTCTTCACATTTATAAGGAGAATAAGTATGCTCCTCACGTTGGAAATGAAAACACTCCTATGCTCTTCCCATTCTTAAGATGAACAAATATTTTGTTATAAAAAGTTTTGTAGCTCGCCAAATTGATATGTAACCCAGGTTTTAGACAATGCTTGGATGTGTGCTGTATAAATCTGTAATTAGGAACGAAAAATTGCCTTTTGTATCCTATACTTTTGATACCCGAAACGTATAAGTCCTGATAATAACACAATTTTTGTCGTTTTTTCTGTCAGAATTAATCTCTATTCGAATTTGGGTGGACCAAGACAGGTTGGGTCTATAAGGTATTAAGACTGTATATCGTTCCTAACGCCCCCTCGGTAGGATTGAACCCTCATTTATTAGGCTCTTCACTTCTCGACTAGCATGTGAGCTATTGAAGCCCCTTTAATCTGATACAATATTTTTTTTTCGTTTAACATGTTATTATTGTCTCATGGGGGGGGGGGGGTGAAAGCTCGGCGGATTAAAACTGTAAAATTATGATGATTGGATGCCCTTCCTATCGCTCCACTGTGGGTTCGAACGCGAGTCCATCACTTCCCGAGCCCAGCATTCTACCACTACGCTACGGCGGTTCCATAACATGATGCAAGGTAACAATGATTAAGAGATATAATGCTTTAATAATAATTAATAATATATATTATTCTGTCTCTCCAGGCCTGTGGTAGCACCCTTCCTCAGCGAATTCAAGAGGAAACCTCAGACGAATTTCATTTACTCTCAAGAGGAAAGCAGCCAATGGGAAGAACTCATCACTAAACGTATCGTTACGTAAGTAGTAATTTCAATATTTCTCTTCAAGGTGCAGAGCTCCATGACAGGAATTTTCTTCTTCTTCTTCTTCTTCTCTCTTCTTCTTCTTCTTCTTCTTCTTCTTCTTCTCCTTCTTCTCCTTCTTCTCCTTCTTCTCCTTCTTCTCCTTCTTCTCCTCCTTCTCCTCCTCCTCCTCCTCCTCCTCCTCCTCCTCCTCCTCCTCCTTCTCCTCCTTCTCCTCCTTCTTCTCCTTCTTCTCCTTCTTCTCCTTCTCCTCCTCCTCCTCCTCCTCCTCCTCCTCCTCCTCCTCCTCCCTCCTCCTCCTCGGGGTAATTGTAGAATAAGATGAACAACATAAAAGTTTTAAATCAAAATGATACATACATACATACATACATACATACATACATATAACTATATAGACATGCACACATACATACATACATATATACAGTATACATACATGCATATATTAAAAAAAAACATTCATAATTCAAAAAGTGAGGTAACAGGTGGACTGACCGCCATGTTATACATTATCTTATGTGTTATCTTGTTTCCCGGAAAAAGGTATAGCTCCTGTATTATCTTTTATTTATTTATTTTTTTTTTGGCCTAAACTTTACGATCAACATCTTTTTAAAAGCCTATTCTTGCTCTTATTAAATATTCATGTCATCTCCATTTGCAATAAGTGCTGCAAGTGTTTTTGATATATGAGTCCCAAAAATGTCAAGATGTACATGTACGAGTATCTGTCTGTCTACCTGCCATTTTCTCTTTTCCTTAAATGTATGTATGTATGTATGTATGTATGTATGTATGTATGTATGTATGTATGTATGTATGTATGTATGTATGTATGTATGTATGTATGTATGTATGTATGTATACATACATACATACATACATACATACATACATACATACATACATACATGCATGCATGCATACATACATACATACATACATACATACATACATACATACATACATACATACATACATACATACATACATACATACATACATACATACATACATACATACATACATACATACATACATACATACATACATACATACATATAAGGAAAAGAGAGAATGGCAGGAAGACAGACAGATACTAGTACATGTACATCATGTACGTGATTACCTAATTGTGATTACCTAATTGTGCTTACGGGAAAGAGCCAAAAGCTCGTAACTTCCCGTCTCCTGATCGGTTCCATTTTGCACTTAGTGATACTTATCATAGTTGTCCTTAAAACTATGAATTGAGTTAGCATCAACTACCTCCTCGCTTAGCGAATTCCAATTATCAACTATTCTTACACTAAAAAAGTACTTCCTTACATCCTGCAAAGAAGCTTTCTTCCGAAGCTGCAAACTTTGACCGCTAGTTCTAGTGCCAACCATATCAAGATATCGATCCCTATCCACTCTATCATAACCATGAAGGAATTTAAAGACTGTTACCATATCCCCCCTCAATCTTCTGGCTTCAAGTGATGGTATGTCTAATTCCCTCAGCCTCTAATCATAACTGAGATTCCGTATTTCTGGTACCAGTTGCGTGGCATGTCTTTGAATTTTTTCCAGCTTAACTACGTACTTTTTCAAGTGCGGATTCCAAAAGGGGGCTGCATTTTCAAGTTTTGGCCTCACATAGGTTACATAAATATTTCTGAATATATCCTTATCCATGTGCCTGAAGGCTACCCTTACATTCGCTAAGATAGCATATGCTGCCCTTATTATGCCATTTATATGCATTTCTGGAGACAAATCGGTCAGTATGCATACTCCTATATCTCTCTCTTTCTCTGTCTCTTGAAATTCTACTCCTGCCACCTAGTAGTCAAGCTTGGATCTTCTTGCACTTGTACCCATTCTCATTACCTTACAATCTGAAGTACTGAATTTCATTAGCCACTTTTCTGACCACTCATGCAGACTATTTAGATCTTCCTGAAGTTTTTTACCATTGTTCTCGTTTCTTACTTTCTTCACAAATCTTTGCATCATCTGCAAACATATTCATGAATGAATTTACAGACTCTGGTAGGTCATTTACATATACAAGGAACAAAAGTGGCTCTAAAATTGAACCCTGTGGAATTCCACTACAAACTCTTCTCCATTCAGACACTTAGTGTATTACACTAACCCTCTGTTCCCTTCCCTCTAAGCATGTTTGTATCCATTTTAAGACATTTCCACTTATTCTAGCCATTACTTGCAAGCTTCCTAATAAGTCTCCCGTGTGGGACAGTGTCAAATGCTTTCTGGAAATCTAGGAATATGCGACCTGCCCAGCCCTCTCTTTCCTGTAAGATTCGGCTTACCTCATCATAAAATTCTAATAAGTTTGTTACAGTTGATCTACCTTCTCTGAAGCCATGCTGTCTCACTGACAAAAAGTTCAAGGATTCCAAGTGAAGAGAGATATGTTTCCTTAGTAGTTTCTCCATAACTTTGCAACTATGCTGGTCAAGGAAAAAGGTCTATAGTTTAAAGCCGTATCCCTCCTTCCCTTTTGAAGATAGGTATCACATTTGCTTGTTTCCAGCATCTTGGAATCTGCCCTGACTTTAGCGACTATTTAAATATGATACTTATTGCCACTGATATTTAGTTTGCGCATTTTTTAAGTACATGACGGGATATATCATCAGGACCTGTAGTTTTATGGACATCTAACTCCATCAGCACTTTGCATACCTCGGTGGCTGAAAGGATGATGTTCACTAATACCGGCCCATAAGCTTCTATCTCTGCAATATGTGGGGGTGCGGTATTTTCTACTATAAATACTGACTGATACTCCTTGTTCAATTCTTTGCAGATCTCTTCATCCGTCTCAGTGATGCTTTCATCCGCTCTCTTAAGCTTTAAAACCTGTTCCTTTACCTTCAGTTTTCCTCTGATAAAGCTGTGGAAAAGTTTGGGATTTTCTTTAGCCTTCCTGGTGATGTCCCTTTCATAGTCTCTTTCTGCCTCTCTTCTTTTACTTAGGTAATAATTTCTTACTCCTTTATAGGTCTGTAAGGCATTTATGTTTTTTCTCCTCTTATACCTTTTCCAACATTTGTATGTATGTATGTATGTATGTATGTATGTATGTATGTATGTATGTATGTATGTATGTATGTATGTATGTATGTATGTATGTATGTATGTATGTATGTATGTATGTATGTATGTATGTATGTATGTATGTATGTATGTATGTATGTATGTATGTATGTATGTATGTATGTATGTATGTATGTATGTATGTATGTATGTATGTATGCATGCATGCATGCATGCATGCATGCATGCATGCATGGATGGATGGATGGATGGATGGATGGATGGATGGATGGATGGATGGATGGATGGATGGATGGATGGATGGATGGATGGATGGATGGATGGATGGATGGATGTATGTATGTATGTATGTATGTATGTATGTATGTATGTATGTATGTATGTATGTATGTATGTATGTATGTATGTATGTATGTATGTATGTATGTATGTATGTATGTATGTATGTATGTATGTATGTATGTATGTATGTATGTATGTATGTATGATCACACTGAGCCACAAAAGCAATCAACCCCTAAAACTACAACAGTTTTGAAAATAAGAGAGGCCTCATGCATGATGTCTGTATTATGGTTGAAAGCAGTGGCTGATGGATGAGAACAAAATAAAACAAGCTTGAAATTCTAACTATATTGGATTTTGTTTAAAATTTTCTGAAACATATTTTCACTTACGCCAAATACTACCCTCAAAGAGGATAAGTAACAGTGACTCCATAAAGAAGAAGAAGAAGAAGAGAATGAAGAAGGAGGGGGGAGGAGGAGGAGGAGGTGCGATAAACAGCAAACAATATATATATATATATATATATATATATATATATATATATATATATATATATATATATATATATATATATATATATCAGTTGAAGGAAAAAAACAAGATTTCTTGAAGAATATCGCAATAGTCTGTCTCATTTTATATTTTCATTTTTATTTTCCAGAATCTTACTTCTTACGGTTTCTTTTTCAGAGGAACAGTAAAGGTAGCTGGCGTGAAGAGTTTTGTTATGTTCAAACGCAATGCTTTGGAGACTCTCCTCAGTGAAGAGACAAAGGTTAGTGTCCTAGACTCTATACGTCTGTTATATGTTTATTCATTTACTCTGGAATAGCTGAGTATCTGCTTCTGTCTGTGTTCTCTAGAGTTCTTCTTTGTTTGTTTTTGTCTTGAATAATTGAGTATTTGCTTTGATCTGTTGGTTTATTGATTTATTTCATTCTAGAATAGTTCAGTATATGCTACGGCATGCGTCCTCTGGGATTACTCTCTGTTTGCTTTGTAGTCTGGAATAATTAAGTTTTTTGCTTTCTATGTCTGATGTTTGTTTGTTGTTTTTTAAATTTACTTTGAAGCAGTTGAGTATTTGCTTATTTCATTTTCCTCCACGCCTATTATTTGTTTGTTTATTTGTGAGTTTTTTTTTTTTAAATAGAATATCGAGTTTCTGCTTCTGTCTACTCTTTCAAATTATCATTTCTATGTTTGATGAGTTATTTTTTTTTTACTGTCTTGCTGTCATTTTTCTTTCTTTCCTACGTTAGAAGAGAATCTGATACTGTCTTATTTTGTATTTTCTTTCCAAGGTTTGGTGAGCTTCTGCAACTGTCTTTCCTATCTAGTTAAACTGTTTTTCTCCTTTTGGTCATATGAGATTCTTCTCATCATGTTTTTTTTTGTAATTGCTAATTTCTCTTGTCAGGATTACAGGGTTTCTGTTACTTTTTTTTTATGTTTTCATAGAAGCTAGATAATATAAGCTCCTGTTTTTTTACATGTCTTTATTTTCTAGATCAAGTGAGCTTCGTTATAGCGAATTCTACTCTATTTTTGTATTTGTTTTATATTTCATAATTTTGTTTTTTGTTTTTTGTAAACTCACTTTGCTACTCTTTCTGGATTAGATAAGCTTCTGCTACTTCACTTTTTTAAGTATTTTCATTTATTAATTTTTTACATACTTTTTAATATTTTTTATATTATTTATCATTTCTTACAGCTTTTTATATTGTAGTAAAATTATTTCAACATATTTCTCACTTTGCCAATGTTATTTTGTTTAAGGCATTCAGTTAAGGACTCTATTTTATTTATTTAAATATATACAGTATATACTCCTTAACTATGTCTAATGCTTATTTTAAGTTTCATGATTGCTTAATATATTTCTTGTTTGAATATACTTGTGTGTGTGTATATATATATATATATATATATATATATATATATATATATATATATATATATATATATATATATATATATATATATATATATATATATATATATATCTTTCTTTCTTCGTTCTTTTTTCGTCTACTTCTTTTCCAACATTTATATAGAGTCGATGTTTCTGGCCAGTGTTCTCCGTATGTTTCTGTTCCATACCTCATCACCCAACAAATCCGTTATCTGTACTGGCCATATTCTGGTTTTGGCAAAATTTTTATGGCCGGATGCCCTTCCTGCCGCCAACCCTCCCCATCTACCCGGGCTTGGGACCGGCACCAAATTGAGGCTGGCTTTCCCCCTCAGTGGCTAGGTTATATATATATATATATATATATATATATATATATATATATATATATATATATATATATATATATATATATATATATATACATATATATATATATATATATATATATATATATATATATATATATATATATATATATATATATATATATATATATATATATATATATATATATATATATATATGGACGAGTGGATGCGGAAGTAAGTTATAGAGCGAAGGAAGCGAGTAAATACCTAGGTGGAATGAAAAGTGTGATTACAATAGGTATTTTGTAATTAATGCAAAGAGAAGGATATGTGAAGCAGTGATTGTGCCGACAGAAATGTATGGAGCAGAGACTTGTAATGCAAGAGGGGATGAAAAGAGCCTGTTGAATGTCATGGAGAGAAGGTATTTGAGAAACCTTATAGGTGAATCTAGAATAGAGTGAGAAATAAGGAGGTTCCGGTTTTACGTCACGACCTCCCTTTTCTGCCAAGGGCTAGGACGGTTGCCTTCTTGCGAAGGACTTGTTTTGGCAGATGTAATCGTTACCCTGAGTGCATGCCCTTGCTAACCTCAGACCGTGACGGGGCGCGAACCCTCGACCTGACGCCTCAGAGTCGCGGACGCTACCGCTTGGGCCACGGTGACTACGTGAGAAATAAGAAGGTAAGAGAGAGAAATGGTGTTGAATGAAAGCTTTCGGATAAGTTACAGAGTGGTGAATTTATTCGGATACATAGAATAATAATATAATAATAATAATAATAAGACTTTATTTCCAACATACATTGGGTATTCAAATATGGGTGTACTATTAAAATTTACAAGTAAAATCTTCCTTTAAGAGTAACTTCTTAAGATTATATTTAAAAGTATACACTGAACCAGCATTTTTTAGTTGTCTGGGAAGCTGATTATATAAATGAGGTCCACGAATGTTTATATCTCTTGAGCCAATATCAGTTTTAGACCTTCGTACTAATAAATCTTCCCCTTGACGGGTATTTAACCCGGTAACTGAGCTTACTGTAGAAAAATTATACAAGCAATCAGGAATATTGTTTCTTAGTATATTAAAAACAAAGGTACATATATCAAAAACATATTTATCTCTAATCTTTATCCATTCTAGATCTTTTAAAACAGGAGAGATGTGCTCGTATTTTCTTACATTGCCAACAGCCACTCGTGCTGCAAAGTTTTGTAACTTTTGTATTCTTTGTAATTGAGTCTTATTTGTACATCCCCACTTTGAGACAGTAATTAATTAAACTCATAGCTAAGGACTGGACAATTATTATACGAGTTGATGTTTCAAATGAGTCTTTTACCCTATTTAGATATATTAGAGTACCCATTACTTTTTTATAAATTTCATCTATATGCATTTCAAAATTCATGTAACGGTCAAAATAGACACCTAGGTTCTTTACCGAGTTCATTGGCTTAATGATATTACCGTTAAAATTTATATGAAGATTGTCATCAACTTCTGATAATAATTGTCTGGATCCGATAAGAATAGATTGGGTTTTAGTTTCATTAAGTAACAGACCATTTTTTAGAAAGTAACGTTTAGCCATATACAAAATTTCTTCTGCTCTACGAATAATATTTTCTAAATCATT
Organism: Halocaridina rubra; assembly: GCA_037179515.1. NCBI lineage: Eukaryota > Metazoa > Arthropoda > Malacostraca > Decapoda > Atyidae > Halocaridina > Halocaridina rubra. Next base: position 264,543 of record JAXCGZ010018882.1, read on the forward strand.
AATTTCTCCTTCAATTAAGATTTGAGTATCGTCAGCATATTGAATGACATAACAGTTAGGTAAATATTTTACTAGATCGTTTACATATATTAGAAAAAGTATAGGTCCTAGGATCGATCCCTTAGGGACCCCAAACAATACCTTCTTGCGACTTGAGACTACATCTTTTATTCTGACTGACTGGTAGCGGTTTTTTAAATAGTTCTCGAACCATCTTGGGTCAATGTTCATTTTTTTGCATTTTTCTAATAGAATGGTATGGTGTACACTATCAAAAGCTTTAGAAAGATCGAGTAGTAGTAGCAATGATATTTTCTTATTATCTATATTTTTGTATATTTCATCTGATATTTTCAATAAGGCAGTTTCAGTTGATAATTTTGGCCTGAAACCGTGTTGACTTTTTGCAATAAGTTTATTTTTTTCAAGAAACTCACTTAACTGATTTGCAACAATCT
>JAXCGZ010018883.1:0-70000 GCA_037179515.1 Halocaridina rubra
CACTATATTATGCCGTTGGCAACAGGCTTACACTGAGACGTGCATGGTGGCCAGTGTTGCCAGATAAAGCGGATGTGTTTATTTTCAAATGTATGGTATATTTTAAGATATATATTAATTCCAAGATGGTAGTACTGTAATTTAAATAAAAATGTACTTCATCTTTAAGATACTTGAAATAACTTACCAGCTTACATGTATATTTTTTATATGTATCATTTCTCTCATTCATCTATTCTGGCAACACTGATGGTGTAGGTGAGGACGAGGATGTATACGTTTTGTCACATTTCGGTATTAGCTAATGCACCCTCATATGCTATTTCCCTGATGATAGTATATTAAAAATATGTTTGCTGTTTGTTCTTATTGCTTTTTTTCAATTTTCTTCATAATATCCGATCTCATTAAGCGGTAGATGAGGAGTAGGATGCTGGAGAACAAACCTCTATGGGCAAACGTTTTGCTACTTCCATATCAGCTAATGCACCCTCATACGCTATTTCCCTGACGATATTATATTAAAAATATGTTTGCTGTTTGTTCTTAATGCTTTTTTTCAATTTTCTTCATAATATCCAATCGCATTAAGCGGTGAAAGAGGAGTAGGATGCTGGAGTACGAACCTCTGTCGGTGTGACAGAGTGTTTCGCTCAAAGTAACCAAAGGCTGTTAGATGCTTTATTAATTAATTTAGTAACTTAACTGTTATTTTCTAACTAAAAAAATTAATTCCCACTTCTTGACTTTTGCAAATTATGATTATTTGCAATTTGTATTTTAGCTTATAGCTAATTTTAAATATACCTTATTTACTCTTCTTGTACGTGTAGAAGTATAGCCCCGATATAAAGGCTGCTCCTATTTTTCGTCTGCTACGAGCCAAAAACATTCTGGAGATTGTTTACCAGTAACCTAATTTTTCATTATTATTCTCGTTTTATTTTATTTGCTTCCACTTGTTGCACCTAAAAATACTGTCTCTCCCTTGCATCTCTGCTATAATTGCCTGCCAGGGACCACCACTAAAATAGTCCTTTAAATATATCAGAGCCAGTTACTGCTCTAGAAAATGTATCCTACAGATGAACTCACCAGGAGGGACAATGAGACGCTCTCCGTTGGCGCCCAATCTTCCAAGAGGCAACATCTCGCCTGAGCAGTCTAAGTTTATTTGAAACCTTATTTACGTGGCATCTTCACAGGAGTTCATCTATCACAACAAGGTGAGGGATAGTGTATGGTAAAGCTCGTGGGTCAAGCAAATTGGTTTATTTTCGAGAATTAGTTACATTCGTTACTGGCTAAATCTTACGGATTTTTATTCTCAGATTCCATTCCCATACACACGAAATTTTGTAGATTACCAAACTGGAATCTCACATGCCAAAGTTAATTCCTTAATCTGTAAATTACAGCTGATTTACATTGCTAAGAAGTTTCTTTTCATTGAATGTGATAAACGAAAATCTCATCCTCTGAAGACTGGTTATGAGCCCGTAAAAATCTATCTCTTTTCCTAATAAATTCTAATTTCATTTCACCTCTTTCTATCATCGTAAATAAAGTGTTTTACGTCAAAATCTCGTCAATTGCTATACAAATTGCAAATAATTCATCATTTAGCTAAAGGGTTTTATGCTATATACTGCAAATAATTAAAAGGTAATTTTACCCTGTTGGCTTTGCAAATATTTCCTGTTAACCACAATTTAATGATTGCATACTATATTTATCTTGCTAATTCTTCATATGTTGGGGATAAAGTGTTTTGAGTTATAAGTTGCAAATACCTCAAAAGGTGAGTTATAAGTTGCAAATACCTCAAAAGGTGATTTTGCACCCTTTTTTTCATTTCAAAGTTCTTGAAAACCAAAAGTGAATGAATTCTGTATTTATCTCGTAGATTCTTCCTTTACCCTAAATAGAGTGTTTTACCATATTGTAAATCAGTAATAAGCATTGCAACTTTTGTGGTTGCCCACAATATAAGAAATACATACAGTACTGTATTTGTCTTGCTTATTCTTCATTTATTGTGAATAAATTGTTTTCCTTTAAAACCAGTAAAGAATTAATGGTTTAGTATGCTATTATGGTAGCATAAATATTTCTGGTTAGCTGTGAATAACCAATATATTTTCATCCAGTAAAATGACATTGGAAACTCATTATAGGTGTGCTCATGCTTTCAGTTTCCCCTTATAAACAGTGTGTCATTTCTGTTTCTGAAATTGCAGTGTCCTGTATTCTACTCTGCCTGTGTGACAGAGGTAATCATCAAGTTGAGGCCAAAGTCTTGGCATACGTCCGTGGTGCCGGGAAACGAAATCGTGCTCACCACCTCCGGGATTCGAGGCAGCATTTCATAAAATTTAATTTGAGAAATTTAATTCAATTCTTTTAATGTCATTGCATTTCCAAAATTAAAAGAAAGTTGAATTCTGAGTTTCATTTAACCGACTAATGGTAATAGAGATGGGGTGTTCAAGTACAAATATCTGTCCTGTCTGTTTGTGAGCTCTTAACCGAGCTCGGTACTTTGAGTCCCCTTAGTAAAATAGAATCTTAACAACACTCTACCATCCTAAACCCCAACAGTCGGCAAACGTTTTGCTACTTCCGTATCAGCTGTTGCGCCCTCACATGCTATTTCCCTGACAATATTATATTGAAAATATGTTTGATGTTTGTTCTTAGTGTTTTTTTTTAATTTTCTTCAAAATATCCGATTGCATTAAGCGGTAGAATAGAAGGAGGATGGCGGAAAAGTGCCTCTGAGGCGGTCGATTTTTTACTAAAATAAAGTTTTTTTTCTTCAAATTTTTTGCATGGGGATTATTCGCGAATTTCGTATTTTTTTACTATTATTTATTTTGGGGGGCGTTATTGCAATTTTGCGGTTTAAAAAAAAACACGGAGAAAAGAAACAAGGTGTACATATATGTATGTACAGTAGTGTCCCCAACTCACGAACGCCTGTTCCCATAAACAAATTTTCAAACAAATTTTGACCCCACATCACGAACAAAAACCAACCCACGAACATACATGTGTCGGCCAGGTGACCACGTTTCCCGCTCGCCAGCTCTCAGTTCTTCATTGGTGTCCGCACTGTGTAGTTCGTTCGTGATCTGTTCGTAGTTCTTGCTGTATATTCCATTATTTTGCCTTTATGCTATCCCTTATTATGGCTCCTAAGAAAGTTAAAAGTGTTAGTGACAGTGGTGTGAAACATCCTAGATGCATAACAGTGGAAACTAGGAAGGAAATAATTTCTAAGCATGAAAATGGTGTTCGTGTTTCTGATAGCACCACGCAGTAGGAATGTCAAAATTGAAAAAGTAGTCCTCCTCCTCCTCCTTCTCCCCCTCCCCACCACCATCCACATATGCCAGCAACAATCAACCACAATGGTAAGTACAGTACTGTTTCCTAACTACAATATTTGTTTCTTACCTATTTGATATAAGTGGGAGAATGGAACAACGTTTTGTAAGCTTTGAACTTTGCAATTTTATACTGGGTATCAACTAGTGTATACTATACACCTGAATATGTACATGCTTTATTTTAGTAGAGTAGAATTCCTTTATATTACTAATGTAATTTTACAGATAATATACATACAACCTGTATTATGTTTCATGTTTATACTCATAAGAAATATTTTAAAATGAATATATATTGTGACTAAGAACGGATTAATTAAATTTACATGCTTTTCAATGGAAAAAATAAATGCAACTCAAGAACAGGTTTTAGGAAAGGTTTAAGTTCCTGGGTTCGGAGGACTACTAATTTATATATATTTATATATACAGTATACAGTGCTCCCTCGTTTAACAAGGGGTTTGGTTCCGGGACCGGCCGCAGTAGGTGAAAATCCGCAAAGTAGGAGCACAATATATACATAGGTATTTTACATTTATTTTTACCTTTACTGTATAAACCCTCCCTGCACTGTTAACAAACCACCCTTTACTTTATTAATAACAGCGTGCAAGCGTAAATTTATATGAACGTGATATTATGAAGATTGAAAAAAGCATTAAGAAGAAACAGCAAACATGCTTTCGATATAATATCGTCAGGGAAATAGCGTGTAGACAATATATATATTTTATATAAGTTTCCTATGTACAGTACGATATAAGTTTTCTTTGAACGAATAGTATGTGTTTTCTTTTTCTCTCTGCTGACACTATTTACGTTAAGATTTCGTGCAGATAGATAGAATGATGTTTAGAACCAAAAAATAGTAATACTATAATCTTGAAAATTAGATAAACCCGAAACAAAGCGAGAGAGAGAGAGAAGAGAGAGAGAGAGAGAGAGAGAGAGAGAGAGAGAGAGAGAGAGAGAGAGAGAGAGAAATTTAATAATAAACTTCCATCCATTTTAAATTCACTCTCTCTCTTGCTTTCCTGATGGAACTTTAAAAGGATGCAACCATTTGCCATCAAAGTAGAGAAGAAAGAAACAGGGGAAGAAGAAAAAATTATATGAGAAAGAGGAAATGAAAGATGACAATAAATGGGGAGAGAAAGAGAGAGAGAGACACTACTGTAGAACGGAACGGAAATCGGTTAAGCGGGACACACACGTACATACACGAAAACTGGTGCCAGAAATACGCAATCTCAGTTATGATGAGAGGCTGAGGGAATTAGACTTACCATCACTCGAAGCTAGAAGAGTGAGGGGGATATGGTGACAGTCTTTAAATTCCTTCATGGTTATGATAGAGTGGATAGGGATGGATATTTTGATATGGCTGGCTCTAGAACTAGAGGTCATAGTTTGAAGCTTCGTAAGAAAACTTCTTTGCAGGATGTAAGGAAATACTTTTTCAGTGTAAGAGTAGTTGATAATTGGAATTGGCTAAGCGAGGAGGTAGTTAATGCAATCTCAATCCATAGTTTTAAGGACAGGTATGATAAGTATGACTAAGTCTAAAATGGAACCGATCAGGAGACGGGAAGATACGAGCTTTGGACTCTTTCCCGTAAACACAATTAGGTAATCACATACACCGTGTGACGACGCCAATTGTCTACCCCCAGCTTGCTAACAACCTCCATTTGATGTAATTGCCTATTATGTCAATAGATTTTTTGAATTGAATTGAATGTTTTTTTTTTTATGGGATAGGATAGGAGGAGAAAAAGGGGAGGGGATTAAGGATATAAGGGTATTGGAGGGAAAAGCACGAAAATTAAATAAAGTAAGAGATAAAAAAAGAGAGGGGCAGACCCTCGTGCTAAGTTTTGATCTGGAATTCAGATACTTTTTGGTTGAATTGAATGTTGTACATAAGTAGATCTCTCTTGTCTTGAATATATTTCAAGACAGTTTATTTCTACGTACATTATGTAAGTGTTGTTTTGCATGATAGTTTTGTTTATTGTAGTTTAAGTGCATGTATGTCAATTTACAGACATTGTATGTATACTTATTCAATTATATTAAATTTACACATATGAATACGTATTCATTTAAATTATGTATAAGTATTCTTATGCATAGAGTATGTATAGCTCCCAAGTCGAAAGCGAAATATGCTTTGGTAGGCTTTCTGCCAATCAATCTAGAGGAAATAGGGTGAAGAGATGGTGACGGTTTCTATGTTTTTTCATGTTTTGAGAGAGTGGTTAAGGATCGATATTTTGATATGGCTAGCTCTAAAGCTTGAGATCATAGCTTGATGCTTCGTAAGAAATTTCTTTGCAGGATGTAAGGAAGTACTTATTAGGTTAAGAATAGTTGATGATTGGAATTCGCTAATCTATCAAGTAGTCAATGCTAACTGCATTCATAGATTTAAGGACAAATATGATATGTATCATAAAATATCAATATGGAACTGACCTGGAGGCGGAAAGTTATGATCATAGGGCTCTTCCCTGTAAGCACAGTTAGGTAATTACACATATACAAGCAACTGACGTGAATAATGAAATTTTTATGTTTAGTAAGCGTATTTAAAATGACAGGAAAAAATTTCTTTAAGAGAAAATTTACCATATTTAATCTACCAATCTTCTAATAGGACGTTATTGTAATGTTCCATTTAATTAAGAAAAATAGGCATATATTTTATCATAATGATTTTTTTCTTTTATTTCAGGAACACAACTGTACATACTTGGTAAAGGCAACATTTTATGACAGTTTAACATTTGATTATCTCTACGAAATGAAAATAGATAAAAGGATTGAAGGTGACATAGAAACACATCGCTTATCAATAAATATTGATCGAGACATATTGAATATTGTCTCCCAAAAGGGAGTGTCTTCTATTATTCTTTCATACCGGCTGAAGGAGATTGAAAATATAGATGTCTGTAAATCTAGAAAACTAGACTCTGGAATTGAACACAATAGTGATAGCAGTGATTGTCAGTCTGAAGACAACATTACTCCTAGGGATACTGAAAATACCAGAAATCAAGATAGGCGTATAAGAAATAGTCACCGGCAGGCACATATGCCTCGTAGATATAGAAGTGAAAGATCCTTACAGAACTCTGTGCAGTCAGAATCAGACTCCAGATCATCAGATGAATGGACTCCGTAATATATATTTGAATACATGCTTTATATATGTATATGTTTAAATATAGAGGATTTGTGAATTTGTCATTACTTTTGTGCTTAATATTATTTTATATATTAGTTTTGTATACATATTATATTGATTGAAACTTAATTCAATCATTCTTGTTATTTTAGTACTGTTTGCAGTATTTAAACTTCTGAAATGTAAATTGTATATACAGGGGGTCCACGATTCATGTCAGATTTCCATTCCTGAAATGCGATGTAACCTGAATTTCAGTGTAAGTTGGAACATGCCTAAATAAGCACTTATGCTTATTCAGTAGTAAAGTTTCTCCCTTTTCCATGCATTTGACTATCTCTAGTTTCACTTCCATGGTGATGGCTTTCCTTTTCTAGCCATCAGAAGAATTTTCTTTATGCTTGGGAGACATAATGCAGGCCAAAAATGATAAAAAAAGAAGCAAATAAGTTATGGGAGATGCGTTGTAACCATGCAGCATTGTAACTCAAGTACATTTTAAACTGAGGAGCCCCTGTAGTTACTATGTAAGTTTTTCATTACGTGAGAAATAAAATCTCCATTCAAAATTATTAATGTTTTTTTAATATGTAGATGAGCAAAGTTATTAAATCAGAGTAACTCTTATCTGAGAGTGTTTTACGTGTATCTCAGTACTGGATGGTAAGACTGTGCATCGGGGCATTGGGTGTATATTGAGCTCATATCTCCTAATGAACCAGTGCTGCAAGTCATAGCTAAAATTGTGGAGAAATAAACCCATACAGGATGGAAAAAGTTGAAATTATTTTACTGTTGTTCCCCTGTAGCTGCAGTTGCAGGTATGCTGTGGTTGACAATGCTGTCAATCACACTAGTTATCGAAGACTAACTCTTGGAAAATGATATTTTACCCCCTTGGAAGTGGACTTTCCCAACCATCATCTTTTTCCAAGAAAGTTCCATTCACCAGTGCTTATTCAAATGCCTGACGATAGAGGCTTGAAGCCTTTGAAAGCTCGCACACCATATCACTGAGAAACTTGTGTAAAGAATCATTTCTGGAGGAGAGGATTATAACTCTTCAACTGAGATATTCAAAGCATAGTGTTTCTTCAAGACCTGTGTAAATTTTGCAGTTTTCTCTGAGGCCATATCTATATACTAGATGTCAAAAGATTCCCTTCCTTCAATTCATAGCACCAGCTTTCTCAGACAGGCCCCGAGGAACAATAAGTTTTAAACACTGGTTATTGAAGACTTACTCTTGGAAAAAAATATTTTACCTCCGTGGAAATTAAGCTTCCCAACCATCATCTTTTTCCAGAAGAGTTCCATTCACCAATGCTTATTCAAATGACTGACAATGGAGACTTTAAGCCTTCAGTAGCTCGCACACCAAGTCTTCGAGAAACTTGTGTGAAGAATCATTTTGGAGGAGAGGACTGTCACTCTACATCTGGGATATTCAAAGCATAGTGTTTCATCAAGACCTGTGTACATTTTTCTGTGTTCTCTGATGCCATTTATTTATACTAGATGTCAAGAGATTCCATTGCTTCAATTAAAATCACTGGATTCTTCGGACAGGCACAGAGGAATAATATATTGTAAACATTGGATACTGAAGACTTTCTCTTAAAAAAAAGGTATTTTACCCCTGTGGAAGCAGAGCTTCTCAACCATCATCTTTTTCCTAGATAGTTCCATTCACCAGTGCTTATTCAAATGCCCATGTTGGAGCCTTGAAGCCTTCAAAAGCTCGCAAATCAAGTCTTTGAGACTCTTGTGCAAAGAATCATTTCTGGAGGAGAGGATTGTCACTCTTCAACTTTCATATTAGAAGCATAGTGTTTCTTTTGAGTAAAATTTGCAGTTTTCTCTGATGCTATTTCTTTATACTAGATGTCAAGAGATTTCCTTTCTTCAGTATATAGTAATCCATCGCTAAATTACGATTCAACTTCCGCGAATTCAGTGGATCGCGGATTCTTTTGCCGAACATATGTATTTTATATTGCAGATTTTCTGGGTATATGCGGGAATCCATGATATGTGGAAATATTACAATTTCCATTATTTTCATAATTATATTGATATAAAAAAGTATTTCCTAGCCTAAGAATAATAAAACAGTAAAAAATAGTTAAAAACATAAACTTGAACATGTAACTCTGCACCATATAAAATACGATACCAGTATCAGTGCTTAGGAAAGCGCAAAGGGTCGCACCTACTTGAGATAGTACATATTAAAATTTCCAGTATTTTCATTATTTTATTGATAAAAAAAGTATTTCCTAGCCTACGAATAATAAAACAGTAAAAAATAGTAAAAAACATAAATTTACACATATAACTCACAGTATTGCACCATATAAAATACGCTACCGGTATTGGCGTCTTGGAAAATGCAAAGGGTCGCACCTATGTGAGATAGTACACGGGATGCTATTGGCTGATGGGTGGGAGATGACGAATCACAGAATTGTGTCGTGTATGTTCTGGATCCTGGGGTCTGATTGGCTTTTTGATTGAAGCTTGATTCTCTTAGCATCTTACAGTGTCTTGCCTCACCCATTCAGTTACTCATGGTGGGCCATTCGCGTTGTGCCTCTTAATTCGTTGTGCTTGTGTTTTTTGTGAAACTTTTGTATTTCAACCCCTGCAATGACGCCCAAGCATCCTTCATCTTCTAAGCCTTCTGGTAGTGAGCCTAATCGGCAAAGGAAAATGTTGACCATAGCATATAAGGCAAAACTGTTAGATATGCTGAAGGAAGGAAGAAGGTTCTCAGATGTCGGCCGCCATTTTGGCATCAATGAATCTACTGTTCGCTACATCAAGAAGGACGAGGCGAATATCAGGAAGACAGCGACTCTTACTTTTAACGAAACAGCGATGAGGATTATAACACCCCACAATAAAATAATAGTGTGGATGGAATCTGCTTTGGCCCTGTGGATTGCTGATTGCAGGAAGAAGAACATCAGCTTAGCAATATCATACAAACAAAGGCGAAGAAGCTGCATGATACATTCTCTGCAAATGAATCCAACAGTGACAGTGGCAACTGTGAGGAGGAGGAGAAAGAAGAAGAAATGGAAGACCCACAACCAGGTCCGTCTAGCGATTCTCCACCGAGGAATCCATCGTTCGTTGCTAGCAAGGGATGGTTCACCAAATTTCAAAAACGCTTTGGCCTAAAGAGCGTTTCGGTGCATGGCAAAGCTGCCTCTGCAGATACAGCTGCAGCTGAAGATTATGTGAACAATGACTTCAAGAAAATTATAGAGGAAGGTGGTTATGTTCTTGAGCAAGTATTTAACATGGATTAGACTGAGTTATTTTGGAAGAGAATGCTGTCTCGCACTTTTCAAGGAAGAAGCTAAAGCTCCGGGATTTAAAGCACACAAAGACCGCATTACCCTCGTCATGTGCGGGAATGCTGCGGGCTTTATGTTAAAGCCCGGGCTCATCTACAAGTCAAAGAACTCTAGGGCTTTGAAGAATAAAAGCAAGAATCTGCTGCCATTGTATTGGATGCATAACCTTAAGGCCTGGATAACGAAAAGCCTCACATCTAACTGGTTTTACCAATGCTTTATCCCTCAGGTCCGAGTTTATCTTGCAGAGAAGGGCCTTGAATTTAAAGTCCTTCTTTTGATGGATAATGCTGGTGGCCACGCAACTGATCTCCATTATGATGGTGTTCAGGTAGATTTCTGCCACCGAATACAACATCACTGATTCAGCCTATGGATCAAGGCGTTATTTGTGCGTTCAAGGCCCTCTACACACGAAATGCCCTGGCAAACCTGGTTGACTCCTTGGATACGGATAAAGAATTTGCACTGAAGGCGTACTGGCCTAACCACATAATTGCTACATGCCTTCAAAATATTCAGAATGCAATCAAAGCAATGAAGCTGGCCACAGCCAATGCCAACTGGAAGAAATTGTGGCCCGAAGTCATCTACGATTACAAGGGATTCGCTCCTGACGAAGTGCATAACTCGGCAGTTGCAAAAACTGTGAAGTTGGCTGCATTTCTAGCAGGAGAAGGCTTTAAAGATATGACTCACGAAGACATCAATGAACTGATCAACTGCCACTTGCAGCCGTTGACTGATAAAGACTTGGAGGAAATGACAAAATCAGCGAGCAAAGAAGAAGAAGAGCAACAACAAGAAACGCACGATGAAGTCTAAGAACCAGGCCTTACACTCGAATGGCTAGTAGCCATGTATAACATGGCCAAAGAACTTTAACAACTGTCGCAGGAGTGGGACGATGATATGATTCATTCTATGCACTACTGCAATATTATCGACGATGCCATGACTTCTTACAAGACCATCTTCGCAACAAAAAAGAAACAGCGACAGCAACTCCCCATTACAATGTTCCTCTCTCGCAAAAAGCAGCGGTAAAGCTGACATTGGCTGTGGAGTATGTAAACGTCATCATCACGTATATCACGGTAAGCTTACCTATCACGTTCCTATAAATTTATGCTTGCGCGCTGTTATTAATAAAGTACAGGGTGAGTTGTTAACAGTGCAGGGAGGGATTATACAGTAAATATAAAAATAAATGTAAAATACTTGTAATATATATATATATATATATATATATATATATATATATATATATATATATATATATATATATATATATATATATATATATATATATATATATATATATATATATATATATATATATATATATATATATATATATATATATATATATATATATATATATATATATATATATATATATATATATATATATTATAGTTGAGCATCAGAGTGGAATTTTGAGTTATGAAGACAGTTTATTTTAGATATCAACTTTGAAGACTTGCATCGAGAGATTCCACTCCCATGGAGGTACCAGTGTCTTCGCTTGATACTAGCTGCAACATGAAATCCTCATTGCCATAGCAGTAAGAGAAGTATACGAGCTTTCGAAGAGCAACCTGCATCGTCCAGTTATGAAACAAATCCTTCGGAAAGAAATCACGTGAAAATAGACGAGAACCAAAAAGTTGCACTTCCAGAATGGTCCAAATATCCTTTTCCAGGCGACTTTGTCTGTGAATGATTGATTTATTCTTACTTGGCCTTGATAGAGAAGGTAACTCTGGAACATTTGTATGATAGTTGAGCATCAGAGAGAAATTTTTAGTTATGGAGACAGCTTGTTATAGATATCAACTGTAAAGACTTACATCGAGAGATTCCACTCCCATGGAGGTACAAGTATCTTTGTTGGATACCATCTTCAACATGAAGTCCTTATTGCTGTAGTAGCAAGAGAAGTAACCGAGCTTTTGAAGGGCATCTTTCATCATCCGGTTATGAAATATATTCTTTTGGAAATAAATCACATGTAAAAAGATGAAAAGCAAGAATTTCCTCTCCCAGAAAGGTCTAAACTTCCGTTTCCATGCGACTGTCATAGTGAAAGATTGTTTTATTCTTGTTTGGTGTTGGTGCTCCTCCAAGGTTTGGAAAAAATATCTTGAAAGGGAAGGTAACTCTGGAACATTTGTATTATAATTGAGCATCAGAGAGGAATTTTGAGTTATGAAGACTGCTTGTTTCAGATATAAACTTTGAAGACTTGCATCGAGAGATTCCACTTACATGGAGATACCAGTGTCTTCGCTGGATACTATCTTCAACATGAAGTCCTCATAGCTGTAGTAGTAAGAGAATTAAACGAGCTTTTGAAGAGCATCCTTCATCATCCAGTTATGAAGCAAATCCTTACAGAAATAAATCACATTAAAATGACAAGAACCAAGAAGTTTCACTTCCAGAAAGGTCCAAATATCCTTTTCCAGGCAACTGTCCTAGTGAACAATTATTTTATTCTTGCTTGGCCTTGGTGCTCCTCCAAGGTTTGGAAAAAATATCTTGAAAGAGAAGGTAACTCAGGAACATTTGTATTATAGTTGAATATCAGAGAGGAATTTTTAGTTATATTGACAGCTTGTTTCATATATCAACTTTGAAGGCTTGAATCGAGAGGTTCCACTCCCATGAAGGTATTAGTGTCTTTGCTGGATACTATCTTCAACATGAAGTCCTCATTGCTGTAGGAGTAAGAGAAGTAAACAAGCTTTCGAGGAGTATCCTTCATCGTCCGGTTATGAAACAAATCCTTACGGAAATAAAGCACATGAAAAAAGACGAGAACCAAGGAGTTCCACTTCCAGAAAGGTCCAAATATCCTTTTTCCGGTGACTGTCCTCATGAAAGATTGTGTTATTCTTGCTTGGCCTTGGTGCTTCTCCAAGGTTTGGAAAAAAAATATCTTGAGAGAGAAGGTAACTATGGAACATTTGTATTATACTTGAGCATCAGATAGAAATTTTAAGTTATGAAGACAGCTTGTTTCAGATATCAACATTGGAGACTTGCATCGAGAGATTCCACTCCCATGGAGGTACAGGTGTCTTTACTGGATACTATCTTCAATATGAATTCCTGCCGTAGTAGTAAGAGAAGTAAACGAGCTTTTGAATGGCATCTTTTATTGTCCGGTTATGAAACAAATCTCTACGGAAAAAATCTCATAAAAAAGATGAGAGCCAAGAAGTTCCACTTTCAGAAAGGTCCAAATATCCTTTTCCAGGCGACTGTCCTCGTGAAAGATTATTTTATTCTTGCTTGGCCTTAGTGCTCCTCCAATGCTTGGAAAAAATATCTTGAAACAGAAGGTAACTCAGGAACATTTGTATTATAGTTGAGCATCAAAGAGGTATTTTGAGTTATGAAGACAGCTTGTTTCAGATATCAACTTTGAAAACTTACATCGAGTGATTCCACTCCCATGGATGTAAAAGTGTCATCGCTGGGTATTATCTTGTGCATAAAGTCCTCATTGCCATAGTAGTAGGAGAAGTAAATGAGCTTTTGAAGAGCATCCTTCATCGTCTGGTTATGAAACAAATCTTTATGGAAATAAATCACATTAAACAAAGATGAGAACCAAGAAGTTCCACTTCCAGAAAGGTCCAAATATCCTTTTTCGGGCAACTGTCCTTATGAATGATTGTTTTATTCTTGTCTGGCCTTGCTGCTCCTCCAAGGTTTGGAAAAAATATCTTGAAAGAGAAGGTATCTCTGGAACATTTGTATTATAGTTGAGCATCAGAGAGGAATTTTAAGTTATGGAGACAGCTTGTTTCAGATATCAACTTTGAAGACTTGCATCGAGATATTCCTCTCCCATAGAGGTATAAGTGTCTTCGCTGAACACTATCTTCAACATGAAGTCCTCATTGCCGAAGTAGTAAGAGAAGTAAACGAGCTTCGAAGGGCATCCTTCATGGTCCGGCTTTGAAACAAATCCTTACAGAAATAAATCCCATGAAAAAAGACGAGAACCAAGAAGTTCCACTTCCAGAAAGTTCCAAATATTCTTTCCCAGGCGACTGTCCTTGTGAATGATTGTTTTATTATTGTTTGGCCTTGGTGCTCCTCCAAGGTTTGGAAAAATAAAATTGAGAGAGAAGGTAACTTCTAGAAGCTCAGTAGAAGGAAGATGTACCGGAGCACTTGTGATAAATGCCTAATTTCTCCCTGTTTTTGAAAGTTATAAAGTGAAATATTCCTCTGACATATGAGTGAGGTAACAGTGATCGGTGTGGCAGTGAAAAAAAGAAGTGATATAAATATTAGTAGGGCATATTTAAGAAAAGAAAACAATCTACCCGGCCACCACGAAAAATTTTCTACTAGTTGCTATGGTAACCGTTTTGTTTATTGTTTATTGAACGTTTTTCTTTTATTTAGCAGGGCAAACTCTTTTGAAAAAAAAAAACGCCTACCTACGATAGTATTGAGACTGTAAAAGCCTGTCACAAACACAAATAAATAAGCTTACAAATGTGCAGTTAAAAGAGGCACTAGCAACTGCATTAGGTGAATATAAAGATAAACCTGCAAATGCAACATTGTTGCAAGAATTAAGGAATTTGAAGAAGGATATAGAAGAGATTAAATCTGTCAAGGATAAAGTTACTGAATTATCGTCAAAATTAGATCAAGCATTTTCCATTAAAAATCAACAACAGATGTTTATGGAATCTTTGGATGCCAGAGACAGACAGAAAAAGATTATTATTACTGGAGTCCCAGAGGAAGACGACGAATTAGGAGACAGTGATCAAGCAAAGGTGAAAAATTTTCTTGAAGCAGTAGGCTACACTGAACAGTGTGATACCTCTGAGTGGGAAATAAGAAGACTTGGCCGAGAAAATTATAGAAAAAAAAGAGGCCAATACTTTTAGTTGTAGATGAACAGAAGAGGAGAAAATCCATTTTGGATGAAGCACAAAAGCTGAAGGATAAACAGGCTCCCTTTTCATCTATATATATGAGAAAAGATGTACATCCTGCTGTAAGAAGAGAGCTTGCTCGATTACGGAAGAGGGAGAAAGAAGAAAAGGAGAGATCAGAAAATCAAGGTGTTGATATCCATTACGACAATCAGCATCGTATATTATTACGTGATGGTGAAATTATTGACAGGTACGCTCCTTCGTTTTTTAAGATGTGCACAAAATAGCGTATTTCCCAGTGAGCTCAATCTGTGTTGTTGGAATATTGCAGGTGTCAAGGACAAATTGAACAATTCTGATATTTTATCATTTACTCTCGGGTTTCATATCGTGTGGCTTTTGGAAATAAAAACTATTGCTCGTATTAGTGTACCAGGATTTTACATTTATCATAACCCCTCTAAGTACTGTGGTTATAGGGGAGGCGTTGCAATCCTTGTAAAGTGCTCGCTTTCAAAATATATAAAAAATGTAAATGTTGAAGGTCAAATTTTGCTAGCATTGTCATGTTTTCCAGGCTTTGTATTTGGTGGGGTATATATACCACTGAAAGACTCTCCTTATTTTCAGCCAGCTTGTTTTGGTATCCTAAGCGCAGTTGTGAATGAATACAATTAGGTTGTACTAAAGGGTGTTTTGAATTTGCGTGTTGGTATGCCTGTTCTTTATGCTGAAAGTTTCAATTCATACAAATATGAAGGGGTAATGGATACAAGTGTGAATGAAAATGGGAGACAATTGCTGAACCTTTGCCATGGCAGCACAATGGTGATAGGTAATCACTTAGTATATAAGGTTAAAAGGTTAGAAGGAGGTTTATCCTTTAAAAGAGGGTGAAATTGGATATCTGAGATTGATGTATATGTCTTAGAAGAAAATACACTGAAATATGTGAAATCTATTGAAATGAACCAGAATATTGTAGGATCTGACCACGCCCCAATGATGGTTCAACTTGATTTTAATGACATTCAGGAAACAGTGCCATCCTTGCTGATGGCGAGGGCTTTAAATTTAGGTAGTTCTTGCTATAATGTTCAATATATTGAAAACAGTTACACAACCCAGGGTCCTTCCTATAAGAATGTAGACTTGGATAGATTCAAATTAGTCATGAATGAAACTCAGCCCCCAGAATTATTGGAAATTCATAATGAGAACATTTTTAATATTTTAGAGACTGGTAATAAGATTGTCAATAATGTAGCAAAAGACTGCAGAGCTTTTCAATCTGGGGAGTTAGAGGTTAATGGATGGGATCAAGACCACCCTCGATGGAGGAGAGTGTTTGAAAAAATGACCCAAATATTATATGGAAATCTATTAACTGGAAGGGCGGTGTGGTGGAGACCAATGATGTGCAACCTGAAGATGTCAATTTCAAATTGCATTTCGAAACATTTTTGAATCCTCCGACAGTTAATCCTAATCAAATAATTGATGTGTCTTCCTCACCTTATATTCCTATATTGGATGATCCATTTACTGCTCAAGAGTTAGACATGGCAGTGCAAAGTATAAAAAAAGATAAGAGTTATATTGGAATGTGTCCTGGTTTATTTACGATGTTACCACAGACATGGTTATCCTTTTTCCTCACAATTATTAATTTCCTTTTCTTAAATGTCCTTTATCCATTTGCTTGGTGCCACAATAAATTGATCACTCTATTTAAATCTGGGGATAGAAGAGATTGCGGAAATGATCAGGGCTTAAGTATAATGAACACCTTTGCAAAAATCTATGATATGCTTGTGATGAAACGGTTAAGTTTATGGTTTAAGATAGATAAGTGTCAGGCCAGAGCTCAGAAGGGTAGAGGGTGTATAGAGCAGATTTTGGCTTTAAGGTTACTGATGGCTTATGCTGCTTACAAGAAATAAAACTGTATATAGTTTTTTATTTTTTATTTTTAGTAAGGTGTACGACAGGGTACCAAAATATGAATTAATCGAGTGTCTCAAGTCGGTGGGTTGTAGAAGGATTATGTTGTAAGCTATCCAAAATATTTATTCATGTACAAAAAGTGTGTTAAAATCTGCTATAATAACAACATCTATTGGTATACGCCAAGGAGCTCCTACGAGCTGCATTTTGTTTGTCATTTATATGGATAAAATGGTGAGAATGATTAAAGAAAGAATGTGAATTGATGTTTTTTTGAGAAATTTACATACCATTTTAATGATGGGTGACACGGTAATTGTGAGTACATCTCGTGAAAAGTGTATATCAAAACTTGAGGTTCTATTAGATTATTGTAATGCTTATGGTATGGTAATTAATGAACAGAAGACAAAGTATTTTGTTGTTAATGGAGAAGACAGAGATAGAGAGTCAATAGTGCTAAACAGCATAGAAATAGATTATTGTAATAAGTATCTGTACTTAGGTGCATGGTTTACTGATGATGCAAAAATGCACTCAATACTTAAACAGCATGAAATCGATGGTACAGCAACAGTAAATAAGTTTAGTATATTCTGCATAAATAACATGAGTATGCCCTATGCATATAAGGTTAAAGTTTTTAAAGCTGCTTTGAGTTCTTCACTTTTGTATGGCTCTGAGAGTTGGTTCACAAGTAATTTAGCTTGCATGAAAAAGCTTTATAACAAGGCAGTAAAGTGTTTATTAGGAGTAAGAAACAACACTCCAATATCCTTATGTTTAATAGAAAGTGGTTTGGAAACTTTAGTACATGAAGTTAATTAAAGAAGAAGAGGATTTTTAACCAAAAAAAATGCAACAGGTTAAAAATGAAGAACCTTTCTATGGGGTATTTGATATCTTCAGACGGGAAAATACACCTGGTTTTCAATTCTTAAATTCATATATTACAAATAATGTGGAAGCTTCTGCTCAAAGTGGAATAAAAACTGTAATATTGAATAAACTCCAAGGTGCTACAAAATATCTTACATATGGAAAAATTTTAAATAGTCAGCTGACAGTACATAAAGTGTATAGTAGCAAAGAGTATGTACCAGATTATTTGTGAGTTGCATTCACAAGGTTAAGAGTAATGTCTCATGAGTTGCGTGTAGAGATTGGAAGGTGGAGCAGAACACCAAGAGAAATGAGAGTATGTGCTTGTGATCAAATGGCAATTCAGAGTGAAGAACATATGCTAATTGAGTGTCCTCTCTCTCAACCAGTGAGGCAGAAATATAATATGTTAATCTATCCGAGTGTCCAATCACTTTTGAATGAAGAGCTTCATATTACCGAATTGTGTCAGTATATTTATGAAGTACTAAAGTTATACAGATAAGGAAGAGATTCAAACTTGTAACGAGGAAAGCATTGATATTTTGTATGTATAGTTTAAATTGTAATAATTGGATGTAGTCTATTCTTCTAACTGTAATTCAGAATTAGACATTAAGATATATATGATTTTTTTACTTTTGTTGGTAAGTTTGTGAGAATATTTGTAGTGTTCTTTAGGCTAAGATTTTTTGATGGACAAAATATTGTTTCTATTAATTATGCTATTTTGTGCAAAAAGAAAGAAAGGTTAATATTTTTGTAATACTTTTGTAATATTTTGTCAATAAACATATAATATAATATTATAGTTGAGCATCAGAGAGGAATTTTGAGTTATGAAGACAGCTTGTTTCAGATATCAACTTTGAAGACTTGCATCGAGAGATTCCACTCCCATGGATGCACAAGTGACATCGCTGGATACTATCTTGAACATAAAGTCCTCATTGCCGTAGTAGTAAGAGAAGTAAACGAGCTATTGATGTGCATCGTTCATCGTCTGGTTATGAAACAAATCCTTATGGAAATAAATCACATGAAAAAAGGCGAGAACCAAGAAGTTCCACTTCCAGAAAGGTCCAAATATCCATTCCCAATTTTATTGACAGCTTGTTTCAGATATCATCTTTGAAGACTTCCATCAAGAGATTCCACTCCCATGGAGGTGCAAGTATCTTCACTGGATACTATCTTAAACATGAAGTTCTCATTGCCTTAGTAGTAAGAGAAGTAAGCGATCTCTCAAAGGGTATCCTTCATCGTCCTTTTATGAAACAAATCCTTATGGAAATAAATCACATGAAAATAGGCGAGAACCAAGAAGTTCCACTTCCAGATATGTCCAAATATCTTATTCCAGGCGACTGTCCTCGTGAAAAATTTGCATATTCTTGCTTAGTCTTGGTACTCCTCCAAGGTTTGGAAAAAATATCTGGAAAGAGAAGGTATCTCTGGAACATTTTATTATAGTAGAGCATCAGATAGGAATTTTGAGTTATGAAGACAGTTTGTTTTAGATATCAAGTTTGAAAACTTGCATCGAGAGATTCCACTCTCATGGAGGTTCAAGTGTCTTTGCTGGATACTATCTTCATCATGAAGTCCTCATTGCTGTAGTAGTGAAAAGTAAATGAGCTTTCAATGGGCATCGTTCATCGTTCGGTTATGAAGCAAATCTTTACGGAAATAAATCACATGAAAAAAGACGAGAACCAAGAAGTTCCACTTCCAGAAAGGTCCAAATATACTTTTCCAGGCGACTGTCATTGTAAAAGATTGTTTTATTCTTGCTTGGCCTTGGTGCTCCTCTATATTTAAGAAAAGAAAACAATCTACCCGGCCAATACGAAAAATTTTCTACCAATTGCTATGGTAACCGTTTTGTTTATTGTTTATTGAACGTTTTTCTTTTATTTAGCAGGGCAAACTCTTTTGAAAAAAAAACCCCTACCTACGATAGTATTGAGACTGTAAAAGGCCTGTCACAAACACAGATAAATAAGCTTACAAATGCGCAGCTAAAAGAGGCACTAGCAACTGCATTAGGTGAATATAAAGATGAACCTTCAAATGCAACATTGTTGCAAGAATTAAGGAATTTGAAGAAGTATATTGAAGAGATTAAATCTGTCAAGGATAAAGTTACTAAATTATCGTCAAAATTAGATCAAGCTTTTTCCATAATAAATCAACAACAGATGTTTATGGAATCTTTGGATGCCAGAGACAGACAGAGAAAGATTATTATTACTGGAGTCCCAGAGGAAGACGACGAATTAGGAGACAGTGATCAAGCAAAGGTGAAAAATTTTCTTGAAGCATTAGGCTACACTGAACAGTGTGATACCTCTGAGTGGGAAATAAGAAGACTTGGCCGAGAAAATGATAGAAAAAAGAGGCAAATACTTTTAGTTTTAGATGAACAGAAGAGGAGAAAATCCATTTTGGATGAAGCAAAAAAGCTGAAGGATAAACAGGCTCCCTTTTCATCTATATATATGAAAAAAGATGTACATCCTGCTGTAAGAAGAGAGCTTGCTCGATTACGGAAGAGGGAGAAAGAAGAAAAGGAGAGATCAGAAAATCAAGGTGTTGATATCCATTACGACAATCAGCGTCGTATATTATTACGTGATGGTGAAATTATTAACAGGTATGCTCCTTTGTATTTTTAAGATGTGCACAAAATAGCGTATTTCCCAGTGAGCTCAATCTGTGTTGTTGGAATATTGCAGGTGTCAAGGACAAATTGAACAATTCTAATATTTTATCATTTACTCTCGGGTTTCATATCGTGTGGCTTTTGGAAATAAAAACTATTGCTCGTATTAGTGTACCAGGATTTTACATTTATCATAACCCTCTAAGTACTGTGGTAATAGGGGAGGTGTTGCAAACCTTGTAAAGTGCTCGCTTTCAAAATATATAAAAAATGTAAATGTTGAAGGTCAAATTTTGCTAGCATTGTCATGTTTTTCAGGCTTTGTATTTGGTGGGGTATATATACCACCGAAAGACTCTCCTTAGTTTCAGCCAGCTTGTTTTGGTAACCTAATCGCAGTTGTGAATGAACACAATAAGGTTGTACTAAAGGGTGTTTTGAATTTGCATGTTGGTATGCCTGTTCTTTATGCTGAAAGTTTCAATTCATACAAATATGAAGGGGTAATAGATACAAGTGTGAATGAAAATGGGAGACAATTGCTGAACCTTTGCCGTGGCAGCACAGTGGTGATAGGTAATCACTTAGTATATAAGGGTAAAAGGTTAGAAGGAGGTTTATCCTTTAAACGAGGGTGAAATTGGATATCTGAAATTGATGTATATGTCTTAGAAGAAAATACACTGAAATATGTGAAATCTATTGAAATGAACCAGAATATTGTAGGATCTGACCACGCCCCAATGATGGTTCAACTTGATTTTAATGACATTCAGGAAACAGTGCCATCCTAGCTGATGGCGAGGGCTTTAAATTTAGGTAGTTCTTGCTATAATGTTCAATATATTGAAAACAGTTACACAACCCAGGGTCCTTCCTATAAGAATGTAGACTTGGATAGATTCAATTTAGTCATGAATGAAACTCAGCCCCCAGAATTATTGGAAATTCATAATGAGAACATTTTTAATATTTTAGAGACAGGTAATAAGACTGTCAATAATGTAGTAAAAGACTGCAGAGCTTTTCAATCTGGGGAGTTAGAGTTTAATGGATGGGATCAAGACCACCCTCGATGGAGTAGAGTGTTTGAAAAAATGACCCAAAAATTATATGGAAATCTATTAACTGGAAGGGCAATGTGGTGGAGCCCAATGATGTGCAACCTGAAGATGTCAATTTCAAATTGCATTTCGAAAATTTTTTGAATCCTCCGACAGTTAATCCTAATCAAATCATTGATGTGTCTTCCTCACCTAATATTTCTATATTGGATGATCCATTTACTGCTCAAGAGTTAGACATGGCAGTGCAAAGTATAAAAAAAGATAAGAGTTATATTGGAATGTGTCCTGGTTTATTTACGATGTTACCACAGACATGGTTATCCTTTTTCCTCACAATTATGAATTTCCTTTTCTTAAATGTCCTTTATCCATTTGCTTGGTGCCACAATAAATTGATCACTCTATTTAAATCTGGGGATAGAAGAGATTGCGGAAATTATCGGGGCTTAAGTATAATGAACACCTTTGCAAAAATCTATGATATGCTTGTGATGAAACGGTTAAGTTTATGGTTTAAGATAGATAAGTGTCAGGCCAGAGCTCAGAAGGGTAGAGGGTGTATAGAGCAGATTTTGGCTTTAAGGTTACTGATGGATTATTTTGCTTACAAGAAACAAAAATTGTATATAGTTTTTTATTTTTTATTTTAGTAAGGCGTACGACAGGGTACCAAAATATGAATTAATCGTCTCAAGTCGGTGGATTGTAGAAGGATTATGTTGTAAGCTATCCAAAATATTTAGTCATGTACAAAAAGTGTGTTAAAATCTGCTATAATAACAACATCTATAGGTATACGCCAAGGAGCTCCTACGAGCTGCATTTTGTTTGTCATTTATATGGATAAAATGGTGAGAATGATTAAAGAAAGAGTGGGAATTGATGTTATTTTGAGAAATTTACATACTTTTAATGATGGGTGACACGGTAATTGTGAGTACATCTCGTGAAAAGTGAATATTAAAACTTGAGGCTCTATTAGATTATTGTAATACTTATGGTATGGTGATTAATGAACCGAAGACAAAGTATTTTGTTGTTAATGGAGAAGACAGAGATAGAGAGTCAATAGTGCTAAACAACATAGAAATAGATTATTGTAATAAGTATCTGTACTTAGGTGCATGGTTTACTGATGATGCAAAAATGCACTCAATACTTAAACAACATGAAATCGATGGTACAGCAACAGTAAATAAGTTTAGTATATTCTGCATAAATAACATGAGTATGCCCTATGCATATAAGGTTAAAGTTTTTAAAGCTGCTTTGAGTTCTTCACTTTTGTATGGCTCTGAGAGTTGGTTCACAAGTAATTTAGCTTGCATGAAAAAGCTTTATAACAAAGTTTTTATTTGGAGTAAGAAACAACACCCCAATATCCTTATGTTTAATAGAAAGTGGTTTGGAAACTTTAGTACATGAAGTTAATGAAAGAAGAAGAGGATTTTTAACCAAAAAAAATGCAACAGGTTAACAATGAAGAACCTTTTTATGGGATATTTGATATCTTCAGACGGGAAAATACACCTGGTTTTCAATTGTTAAATTCATATATTACAAATAATGTGGAAGCTTCTGCTCTAAGTGGAATAAAAATTGTAATATTGAATAAACTCCAAGGTGCTACAAAATATCTTACACATGGAAAAATTTTAAATAGTCAGCTGACAGTACATAAAGTGTATAGTAGCAAAGAGTATGTACCAGATTATTTGTGAGTTGCATTCAAAAGGTTAAGAGCAATGTCTCATGAGTTGCGTGTAGAGATTGGAAGGTGGAGCAGAACACCAAGAGAAATGAGAGTATGTGCTTGTGATCAAATGGCAATTCAGAGTGAAGAACATATGCTAATTGAGTGTCCTCTCTCTCAACCAGTGAGACAGAAATATAATATGTTAAACTATCCGAGTGTCCAATCACTTTTGAATGAAGAGCTTCATATTACCAAGTTGTGTCAGTATATTTATAAAGTACTAAAGTTGTACAGATAAGGAAGAGATTCAAACTTGTAATGAGGAAAGCATTGATTTTTTGCATGTATAGGTTAAATTGTAATAATGGATGTAGTCTATTCTTCTAACTGTAATTCAGAATTAGACATTAAGATAAATATGATTTTTTACTTTTGTTGGTAAGTTTGTGAAAATATTTGTAGTTTTCTTTAGGCTAAGATTTTTTGATGGACAAAATATTGTTTCTATTAATTATGCTATTTTGTGCAAAAAGAAAACAAAATATTTTTGTAATACTTTTGTAATATTTTGTCAATAAACATATAATATAATATTATAGTTGAGCATCAGAGAGGAATTTTGAGTTATGAAGACAGCTTGTTTCAGATATCAACTTTGAAGACTTGCATCGAGAGATTCCACTCCCGTGGATGCACAAGTGTCATCTCTGGATACTATCTTGAACATAAAGTCCTCATTGCCGTAGTAGTAAGAGAAGTAAACGAGCTATTGATGTGCATCGTTCATCGTCTGGTTATGAAACAAATCCTTATGGAAATAAATCACATGAAAAAAGGCGAGAACCAAGAAGTTCCACTTCCAGAAAGGTCCAAATATCCATTCCCAATTTTATTGACAGCTTGTTTCAGATATCATCTTTGAAGACTTGCATCGAGAGATTCTTCTCCCATAGAGGTGCAAGTGTCTTCTCTGGATACTATCTTAAACATGAAGTCCTCATTTCCTAAGTAGTAAGAGAAGTAAGCAAGCTTTCAAAGGGCATCCTTCGTCTTCTTTTCTTCTTTGTCTACATCGTTTCCTACTTTTATGTGGGGTTGATGATTCTGGCCAGTTTTCTCCATTTGGTTGTGTCCCATACCTCATCACTCAACAAACCTTTAAACCTCAGGTTGTCATTGATGCAATCCATCCACCTACGCTTTGGTCTCCCTCTCCTTCTCCTACCCTGTATATCTATTTCCATCACCCTCCTCCCAACATACTGTTCATCCTTCCTAACGACATGACCATACCAACCTAGTCTACTTTCTTGTATATTATCTGATATTTCTCTAGCTTTGGAGGTACCTCTAATTACCTCGTTTCTGATCTTATCTCTTCTTGTCACCCCACACATCAATCTCAACATCCTCATCTCTGCCACATCCAGATTTTTCTCTTGTGTCTTCTTTATTGCCCATGTCTCTTCTCCATACATCATCGCCGGTCTCACAACTGTCTTATGCACTTTACCCCTCAACTTAATCCCTATTCTCCTGTCGCACAGCACCCCAGACACTTCCTTCCAATTATTCCATCCCGCTTGTATTCTGTGGGTTATTTCTGACTCTAGGTCACCATCCTCTGCTACTCTTGATCCCAAATACTTGAACTTTTCAACTCTTTTCAACACCTTCCCCTGCAAATTGACCTCCTCATCCTCATCATCTCTCAACCTCAAGTACTCTGTCTTCTTCCTGCTGATTTTCAGTCCTCTATCCTCCATCACTCTTCTCCACTCCTCAGGCTTCTCCTCCACTACCTCTCGTCTGTTGCTACGCAGTACAATGTCATCTGGAGACTGATCTCTAATACCCTGGGTTACTACATCCAAGACCAGATCAAATAGATATTGACTCAAAGCAGACCCTTGATGCAGACCAACATTTACTGAGAGACTTTTCGTCAAGCCCACACTGCTCTTAACATTTGCCTCTGCCCTCTCATGCATATCTTGGATGATTCTTACATATTTCTCGGGGACTCCCTTTTCTCTAATACACCTCCACACCTCTTGACATGGTACTCGATCATATGCCTTTTCCAGGTTAATAAAGACTATATGCAGTCCTTTCTGTTTCTCCCGATGCTTTTCCATAATTTGTCTCAAGGCAAATATGGCATCCACTGTCCCTCTGCCAGACATGAAGCCAAACTGTTCATCCCCAATTGTTGTTACCTCTCTGAGTCCCCTCTCCATGATCTTCTTCCATATCTTCATAGTATGACTTAACAACTTTATACCTCTATAGTTTCCACACTCCTGAATGTCTCCCTTCCTTTTATAGATTGGGATGATTAAGCTTCCTCTCCATTCCTCTGGCATCTTTTCCTGACTAAAGATCTTTTGCATTAAGTCCCAGAAGATATCTATGCCTTCCTCTCCAAGACTCTTCCATACCTCCACTGGCATCTTATCAGGTCCTGCTGCTTTTCCATTTTTAATTTTACTTACTGCCTGCTCTACCTCTCTTCTAGTCACTGTTGTTGTAAGTGCTTCATTTGAAGTCCATCTTCAAATACTGCTCTTGTGTTCTCTTCATTTAGTAATCCTTCAAAATACGTTTCCCATCTGCTTTTTATTTCATCCTCTTCTTCTAGAACTACTCTATAGTTATCCTATATTTGTCTTACTTGGGTGAAGTCCTTGGTTGCAGCATCTCGAGCCTTGGCAATTCGCCATATTTTCTTCTCTCCTTCTGGTGTTTCCAGCTCTTCATAGACTTCATTCAATTTCTCTGCCTTTGCTTTTGCTACTGCTCTCCTTGCCTCCTTCTTTGCCTGCTTGTACTCTTCTTTATCCTGCTCCAGGCCTGATAAATCTGCCTTTTTCATAGCTTCTTTCTTGTTCTTCACCCATTCTTGCACTTCCTTATTCCACCACCATGACTCTATCATTTGGGGGTTTCCTTCCTGATGACTTTCCAAGTACCTCCTCACCAACCCTCAAAATCACCTTACTATTCTCTGTCCACCATTCTTGTACATTTTCATGCAACTTTATCACTTCCAAAACTCTTCCCTTAAACATGGCTCTCAGCTCTGCATCTTTCAATCTCCACCACTTTATCTTTGGGTCCATCCTCGGCTTTTTACTTTTCCTACATTTCCTGAGCCTGCAATCAGTTACTACTAGCCTATGTTGCACTGCTACACTCTCCCCGTTTATTACTTTACAGTTGCTAATCTCCTTCAGATGGCCTCTCCTACACAACAATAAATCTATCTGGCTCTCCCTTCCACCACTATTGTATGTAATCAATCTGTTTTCCTTTTTCTCAAAGAATGCGTTGACCAGTGCCAAATCAAATGCCACTGCAAAATCAATCACTCTCTGCCCCCTCATTTCTCTCGCCCACCCCCAGCCCCTATGAACTCTACCTATCCCAGCCCTCCCAATTCCCAAGTGGCCATTTAGATCTCCTCCCAAAATTACCCTCTCCCTTATAGGAATTGTTATAAGCTTCTGGTCCATCTCCTCCCAAAATGCATCCTTCACCTCTGCTTTACAACCAGTTTGTGGGGCATAGGCACATACCACATTGAGTACCGTTTCTCCCAGTCCCAGCTTTAAACTCATAATTCTGTCACTCTTTCTATTTACTCCAAGTAAGCTTTCCTTCAGGTATTTGGATAGTATTATTCCTACACCATTCCTCCCTTCCTCGTTTGTTCCACTATAGAACAATTTGCAACCCTCACCCAGTTCCCTTGCCTTATTTCCTTTCCACCTGGTCTCCTGCACACGCAGCACTCTAATTCTCCTCCTCTCCATCAGGTCCGCCAATTCTCGTCCCTTCCCAGTCATCGTCCCCACATTAAGAGTGCCCACCCGCGGCACCACCTCTGACACTCTTCCTCGAGCTTTCCTCTTTAACCCAGCCTGCCCATGACTGGGTAGCCAATGCTGTTTTTCTGGAGGGGTCAGGCGAAGCCCCAACACGTCGCCTATGGTGAACGCCCTAGTATTGTGATTATTCTCGTTATCTGTACTGGCCATATTTTGGTTTTGGTAAATTTTTTTATGGCCAGATGCCTTTCTTGATGCCAACCCTCCCCATCTACCCGGGCTTGGGACCGGCCCCAAGTTGAGGCTGACTTGCCCCCCTCAGTGGGTGGGTTTTCAAATGGCATCCTTCATCGTCCTTTTTATGAAACAAATCCTTATGGAAATAAATCAAATGAAAATAGGCGAGAACCAAGAAGTTCCATTTCCAGATATGTCCAACTATCTTTTTCCAGGCGACTGTCCTCGTGAAAAAATTTGTATTCTTGCTTGGGTTTGGTGCTTCTCCAAGGTTTGAAAAAAATATCTTGAAAGAGACAGTAACTGGAACATTTTATTATAGTAGAGCATCAGAGAGGAATTTTGTGTTATGAAGACAGTTTGTTTTAGATATCAAGTTTGAAAACTTGCATCGAGAGATTCTACTCTCACGGAGGTTCAAGTGTCTTCGCTGGATACTATCTTCATCATGAAGTCCTCATTGCCGTAGTAGTAAGAAGTAAATGAGCTTTCGATGGGTTATGAAACAAATCCTTACCTAAGTAAATCACATAGAAAAAGATGAGAACCAAGAAGTTACACTTCCAGAAAGGTTCAACAAATATCCTTTTCCAGGCGACTGTCATCATAAAAGATTGTTTTATTCTTGCTTGGCCTTGGTCCTCCTCCAAGGTTTCGAAAAAGTATTTTGAAAGGGAAGGTATCTCATGAACGTTTGTATTATAGTTGAGCATCAGAGAAGAATCTTGAGTTATGAAGACAGCTTGTTTCAGTATCAACTTTGAAGACTTGCATCGAGAGATTCCACTCCCATGGATGTACAAGTGTCGTTGCTGGATACTATCTTCAACATAAAGTTCTCATTGCCGTATTAGTAAGAGAAGTAAACGAGCTTTCGAAGTTCATCGTTCATCGTCTGATTATGGAACAAATCCTGATGGAAATAAATCACGTGAAAAAAGACGAGAACCAAGAAGTTCCTCTTCCAGAAAGGTACAAATATCCATTCCCAATTTTATAATAAGAAAATTGCGTAAACGACGTATGTAACAGAGTTGCTATAATTATGGTATTGTTCATGAGAAAAAAAGATAAGAAAACGGAGAAATAGGAGTTAATTTTTATATTGGGGTCATGCTTTTTACACATTCAAAGAATATTAAATAAGATATATTTAAAATTATCTATAAAATGAAATATAAATGTCAAATAATCATAATTTGCTTTACTTTTCTTTTAAGAAAAGAAAAGACAGTTAAAAGACAATAAAATCACTAATAATGCATCTACTACAGCCTCTGGTGACTTTGAGTGAAACACTGTCACAAAGGCTATTTTAGATAATACTGAATTACCAAAATTTTACTTCAGAAGACGAAAAAGGAACAGAGTAAGTTATGGTGACTTCAGTGTTATTATGAGGGATGAGAGATCCTTCAAAGGGAAAAGAACAAATGAAAAAAAAATGGGATCCTTCACTGGGAACATATCATACTATCAGTAAAGTGAATAATTCTTAATAAGAAACTTTAAATGACATGCAAAACAGAAAAGGAATGTGATAAAAAAAAATATCAGAGAATATTGATATTTAAGTCTAAGAATTTTTCACATGCAATTAGGCAATAGAATATTATACAAAAAAAAAAAAATTACAATATATGTAAAAGGAAAATTTTAGAACTAGTCGTCATTAAGAGTGGGGACTGGATTTAAAACAGCTTCAGCTATTCAACACTAAACTAAAAGTTTCCGTCATGTTCTGGCTCTCAGAGTCCCACAAAGGGAAAAATCTAAAATTACAATCAAAGAAATATTCTTCATCTTCTTCTTCGTCTTCCATTAGGAATAACGTTAATACACATGGATGCGTTCCACAACAGTGTATAAACACACTACTCTAAAGAAAACTAAGTAAAACCCATTTTACATACAAATTGAAATACGTATGTAAGCTGATATTAACAAATACAGTATTTAAGACAAAAGATAAACCGAAATAAAAAACACATAAGACAAGTAATCTTTAAAGACTAATTAAACTGAGACTAACAGCACCAGCTTCCTCATTTGAGGATAACGACGCTCTTTTTAGTAGATCAGCAAGGTCATTGTCCTTTCCATCAACATGTTGGGCAGTGAATTTGAAATGATTCAGGTAAAGTGCCCACCTATTCAGCCTAGGATTCAGTTTGTCTGCAGTCTGTAAATAGAGGATGATGGTCAGTTCTCAGTGTAAAATGTCGGCCATAGAGATGGACTTCAATTTTCTTTATGACCCAATATGCGGTCAGTGCTACCTTCTCCATGGTGGAGTAAGTCTGCTCTGCAGGGTGAAGCCTGCAGCTGGCATATCGAACTGGAGCTACTTCTGCTGAGTTGTCCGACCGGGCTTGCAAGAGCACAGCACCCAGGCCTTTGTCTGATGCATCAGTCTGCAAGATAAAGGGAAAATCGGGGTTTACCAGTTGTAATACTGGATCACTCGCCAATGCTTCTCGGAGCTTGAAAAATGCTCTCTCCGCCTCGTCTGTCCATTGGACAGGGGAGGTTTTACCTTGCTTTGAGGAGGTCATTTGCTGCAAAGGGGCAGCGATAGTGCTACAGTGTGGAATGAACCATTGGTAGTAGCTGACACTATCCAGGAATAATATCAGTTGAGTGACAGTAGCAGGTTTCTCCATATCCTTAATAGCTTGCACCTTGTCCCATAAAGGGGACATAACTCCTTCTCCAAACAAGTGGCCAAGGTACTGCAATTGTGTGAAACCAATCTCGCATTTGCAAGGCTTTAAATGAAGTCCATGCTGGTTCAGACAAGTGAGAACTCTGCGAAAAGTCGCGAGGTGTGATGACCAATCCTGAGAATGCACCAGGATGTCCTCTATAAAGCATGAAACATCGTCAAGGTCCTGCAATGCTGTCCTCATGAGTCGCCTGAAGCAGCCTTGGGCATTCACCATACCAAAAGGCATAACCCTGAAGTGGTATAGACCGTATCTTGTGGAAAAGGCTGTTAGAAGCTTGGTAGTCTTTCTCAGCAGGACTAGCCAAAATCCAATGGCCAGAGAGTAAAGAGAAAATATGCTCAATATCGGCAATGGGCTCTATCAAAGATGGTACAGGAGTTAAGCTTACGACAGAGGAGGCAGAACCTTTGACTGCCATCTCGCTTATGCACTGCCAATAACAGCAAACACCAAGGCGAAATGCTCTTTTCACCTATTCCAAGGCGTACCCAAGTGTCAAGATCTTCCTTCAGCCACTGGACGGGACTTCAGTGGTTCTAGAGGTGCATCATCTGGTAAAGAAGGGGCAAACTCCCTGCGTTCCACATTATTGGAACTAACTGCTGCAGACTCAATGGAGTCAGTCGGAGAATCGTCCAAATTCCTGGCATCAGAGCCGGTAATTGCTGCTGAATAGGCTTGTTGTGACTTCGCCCGAGGGATGTTATACTGAAAAATGTCCTCATGGTAGAGGTCAGCCGGGAAGATAGGAGCTAGGTTTAATACACGACCCAGCAAGACAGGGTACTTAAGCCCAATCAATGCCACAGCTGGGACTTTTCCCTTGTAGTATTTGCAATCCAGGTCAATGACACAGCAGCACCGTATCTGAGGTGTTCCTTCAGCAACCCACACACGAACGACCTTGCTTATGAAATCTTCATTCCTGACGAATCTCTCATTAACAAATATGCCACTGGCCCCTGTGTCGAGGTCTATCTCAGCTTCCACACCATTTATGGTTCCTATACACGGGACCATGTCGGGATCATCATGTTCGGTAAATTTCACAATGGCAACTTTGTATGGTGGTTCCTCGGCGTTATCCTCATTGGTCCTTTCTGGCCTTGTTTCTATAGCGTGGGCTGAGTGAGTGGCCAGACAGCTATATTGGCCGCTGCTGTGATAGGGAGTGTGGTGGCTCTTAGAGTTTGTCTGAAAGCCCTGGGAAGGTGGAACAGGGTAATTGCCCTTGCCTCTGAACTGCTTAGGCTTAGGTCTTACCAAATCATCCTTCTTGAGTGTAGGTGCATGGTCATAAAAAGGCTTAGGAGTATGAGGAGGATGAGCTGGACGATTGAAGTTCTGAGAAGGGCCCTTGTGCTTCCCGTTCCTGCGATCTCCTTTCCAGTGAAAATCATGTCCTGCTGCAGGGGAGATGACACTCTGAGGATGAGCCTTGTGATCGGCCCTTATTGTCCTCATAAGGTCACAGTGATGTACCCCAGGCTGGTTGTGCTGGAGGTACTCATCCACAACGGCTAAACTTTTCTCAAAGTTGATCTTATCCTTTAGCTGAATCCTTACATATGCAACAACATCCGTAAGGAGGTCATTGGCAATTGAATCAAACATCAAGAACGGATGCCACTTCTCATGAGGACACTTTGCATCTCGCAACTAATAATTAAAAAGTCGAGCCTTGCGTTTGCCAAAGGTACTACAATTCTCCTCCTTGAATGGAAAATCGGAGACAAACCTAGCACGACACTCAGCTGGCAAAAAGTTCTGAGAGGGAGAGAGTGTGCTTTTAACTTTCTCGTAGCCTCTCAGTTGCCCGTGGTCGAGTTCATTGACCAGGGCGAGCAGACGGGGTGATGTGAAGGCGAGCAGCCAACGACTCTTCTCAGCCTCTGTGCCTTCGCTAGTGGTAGCAAGACTTTCGAAAGAGCGGATGTATGTATTGAGTGGTTGCTTGCCATCGTCCTCAAATGCCCATATTGGGAGGGGGCCTCTCACAAGGCTGGTCCTTATTTCCGGGTGAAGGCCCACTGTCTGGGGTTTCTGATCGAAGCCAAGCAAGCGCAAGCTCATGTTCACGTTGTGGTTGTGCCTGCACCTGGTTGTAATCGTGTTGTGCTTGCTTGCATTCTCGTTTCTCTTGTGCCTGCTCCGGCTCACGTGCTCTCCTCTCCAGCTTGGCTCTGCATTTAGCTATCATGTTATGAGCCCACTTGAGGAGTGTCGGTCCTGGGGAATAGCTGTATTTCTCACCCATAGCAATCATCTTGTCCAGATAACTCTTCTCATCGAATGTTTCAATGGTTTCCTGTGACTGCCTGGTTTCCATGTTGGTTTCCTGTGACTGCCTGGTAGCCATAGTGGTTTCCTGAGCGGTCAACAATGAAGCGCCAAAACAATTAACCACAAAGAAAACATATCTCTACAATAGTAAAAAAAAAAAATTAAGATCCACACAACACCAAGGGAAAAAATTCAACACCACATTTCAAACTTAAATGTAACAGGGATCCCAAAGCCTCACTATGAAAGTGACTCAATATACAATCAAGTACAACAGCAGCAATATGTTGCAAAACAGTGCATGAAGCATTAGTAATACAGGATGGCAGTTGTGCCTGCTTAACAGTAATATGTGGCCATACCTGTAGTTATGGTACAAATGAAAGGAATGAGTAACAACACATTTTATGAACAAGCAAGAGAATACAAACAAGTAAAGTATAGTGGTCGTGCATGCGTATGAGCGAGTATATGGCAGTACCAACAAATGAAATGTTGTAAGTAAAATTCTGGAGTGTTGCCAAAAAGTACACAAAAGATAAGCTAACAGCTTACAAGGCAGCCAAATTGCACATGCATTTACTAATAATGAGAAAATTTATTTTTGAGTGACAACTCAGACACATAAAGGGCTTAGCCTAGTCTCAACAAACAATGCCAGAGTTTTTTTTCCCAATCTATGAGCAGTCAATGCTTTAATATAAAAACCCAATTATGAGCAAAATACTTAACATTCTTACTCCCAATTCCTAAATCCCAAAGAAATATAGACAATTCTTAACAAATATCACCCTTTAGAGAATTTATAAAACACTAATGCTTTAAAACTCAATCTTATCACACAAATAAATGAAATCTTAAGTAACACTTGTTCTCGTTATGCAAATTTTTTTAATTCTGATACCACATAATCTCATGAAGATTTCCTGGAATATTGTTTACCACATAGTAAACAAGGAAAATATTAGTTACCGTTATTAATTTTGAAAATTAAATAAAAAATTTCTGATACGCAATGTCTGTAGCGATAAAATTTTTGTGCGCAACCTAAGATTAATTCATTTCAACAAACCGAGCCAATGGAAAAAATTTATCAAAATCAGTCTGTCTGTTTGGGTCCCTGTTTGGGCGCCAATTTGTGTTGTGGGGAGGTTGTTATGTTTCTGTTTTAGTAAGGGGACTCAAAGTACTGAACTCGGTTAAGAGCTCACATACAGTCACCATGGTGTATGCTCTTTGCAGATGACATTGTAATGTTTAGCAACAGAAGAGAGGTAGTGGAGGAGAAGCTTGAGGAGTGGAGAAGAGTGATGGAGGATAGAGGACTGAGACTCAGCAGGAAGAAGACAGAGCACTTGAGGTTGAGAGATGATAAGGATGGGGAGGTCAATTTGCAGGGGGAGGTGTTGAAAAGAGTTGAAAAGTTTAAGTATTTGGGATCAACAGTAGCAGAGGTTGGTGACTTTGAGTCAGAAATAACCCACAGAATACAAGCGGGATGGAAGAACTGGAAGAAAGTGTCTGGGTTGCTGTGCGACAGGAGAATAGGGATTAAGATGAGGGGTAAAGTGCATAAGACAGTTGTGAGACCTGCGATGATGTATGGAGCAGAGACATTGGCAATAAAGAAGACACAAGAGAAGAAACTGGATGTGGCAGAGATGAGGATGTTGAGATTGATGTGTGGGGTGACAAGAAGTGATAAGATCAGAAATGAGGTAATTAGAGGTACCTGAAAAGTTAGAGAAATATCAGATAAGATACAAGAAAGTAGACTAAGATGGTATGGTCATGTCGTTAGGATAGATGATCAGTATGTTGGGAGGAGGGTGATGGAAATGGATATACAGGATGGGAGAAGGAGGGGGAGACCAAAGCGTAGGTGGATGGATTGCATCAATGACGACCTGAGGTTTGAAGGTTTGTTGGGTGATGAGGTATGGGACAAGCACATATGGAGAACACTGGCCAGAAACATCAACCCCACATAAAAGTGGGAAAAGATGTAGACGAAGAAGAAGAAGAAGAAGAATGACACATTAAAAAAATCTAATTAATTTTTGAAAAGCTGGAACAAATTTAAAATTTAATATTATGGAATGCGGCCTCGAGTCCTGGAGGTGGTGAGCACGATTTCGATTCCCAGCAGCACAGAAGGAAGCCAAGACTTTGGCCTCAACTCGACGATCACCTCTGTCACACAGGCAGAGTAGAATAGAGGACAATGCAATTGCAGTAACAGAAATTACACATTGTTAATAATGGGAGAACTGAAGGCATTAACACACAAATAATGAGTTTCCAATATTATTCCACAGGATGAAAATATATTGGTTAGTCACAGCTAACTAGAAATATTTATGCTACCTTAAGAACATTCAAAATCTTACTTATTTGCAGGCATTAGCGTAAAACAATTTATTTACAATAAATGAAAAATAAGCGAGACAAATACAGTATGTATTCCTTAAATTGTGGGTAACCATAAAAGTTTGCAATGCCAATTGGGCAAAATTGCTTATTATTTGCAGTTTATATGGTAAAACGCTTTATTTACGACACAGAGGTCATAGTTTGAAGCTTCGTAAGAAAACTTGTTTGCAGGATGTAAGGAAATACTTTTTCAGTGTAAGAGTAGTTGATAATTGGAATTGGCTAAGCGAGGAGGTAGTTAATGCTATCTCAATCCATAGTTTTAAGGACAGGTATGATAAGTATGACTAAGTATAAAATGGAACCGATGAGGAGACGGGAAGATACGAGCTTTGGGCTCTTTCCCGTAAACACAATTAGATAATCACAATTAGGTAATCACAGGGAGAATCTACGAGATAAATATGTATTCATTCAATTTTGGTCAGCAAGAAATATTTGCAATGCAAAAAGGGCAAACCACCTTTTGAAGTATTTGCAACTTACAACTCAAAGCACTTTATTCCCAATATATGAAGAATCAGCAAGATAAATTCAGTATGTATTTATTAAATTGTGGTTACCAAGTAACATTTGCAGTGCCAACAGGGTAAAATTACTTATTAATTATTTGCAGTTTATAGCATAAAACACTTTAGTAAAAACATTAATTATTTGCAATTTATATAGTAAAAAACTTTATTTGCGAGTTTGACATGAAACACTATATTTGCAATGATAGAAAGGGGTGGAATGAAATTAGAACTCGTTAGGAAAAAGTGATGGATTTTTACGTGTTAATAAGCAATCTTCTGAGGATGAGATTTTTATAGAGCTGAGATTTAAATTAAATGCGAAAAACGAATCAACGAGATAGGTTTGGAGAACTTGTAATATGAAGAAAAAGGCATTCAGATAGAATGTGTTCATTCCTAGTATAGCAGTTATGTTGTATGGTTTGGTTTTCCTTTAGACGTTTGTTTAGTTGATATGGCTTGCCACAGTAATAATGGGCCTTAGGTTCGAGTTTCAGTGATGATTAAAATATATATATTCATGTTTTCACATATGCTTATGTGTTTATTTGATTGTTATTAAAGCCTATATAGTTAAGATTTGAATTAAATGCGAAAAACTATGCAACGATGGATAATAGGAGCAGCTGTAATATGAACAAAAAAAGACATTCACTAGAATTCAATCATTCGTAGTTTAGTACTTTAGCTGTAAGGTGTGCTTTTCCATTAGAGCTCCAGTGCTGAAGTTTATAGCGACTTGGCACAGTAAATATGTCTTTTAGGTTCGAGTCTTGGTCATGGGTAAAATATGATTCATGTTTTCACATATGATAATGTTTTTATTGATTATTATTAAGGCCTATATAGGTGATATTTGAATTAAATGTGAAAAACAAAGCCACGAGTGAGGTTAGGAGAAACTGTAATGTAATCAAAAAGGTATTCAGAAAGAATGTGTTCATTCCTAGTATTAGCAGTAAAGCTGTAAGGTGTATTATTAATACCTATATAATTGAGATTTGAGTAAAATCCGGAATACGAAGCCACGAGTTACGTCAGGAGAAGCTATAATATGAAAAAGAAGGCAATCAGATAGAAAGCGTTTATACCTGGTATAGCAGTTAAGCTGGAAGGTTTGTTTCTCCTTTAGAGTTTCATTGGTGTAGTTTATAGTACCTTGTCACAGTAACTATGTGTCTCAGGTTCGAGTCCCAGCCAGGGGTAAAATATGACTCACGTTTTCACATATGATAATGGGTTTATTTGATTATTATAGAAGCTTATATAGCTGAGATTCCACTTAAATGCAAAACACGTAGTCACGAATGAGGTTAGGAAAAGGTGTTATGTAAAAAGAGGCATTTAAATATAATGCGTTCATTCCTAGTATAACAATTAAGCTGTAAGGTTTGCTTCTACTTTAGACCTTCAGTGGTGTAGTAGATAGCACCTTGGCACATTAATTATGTGTCTTAGGTTCGAGTACCAGTCAGGGGTAAAATATGATTCATGTTTTCATATATGCTAATGCATTTATTTGATTATTAATAATGTCTGTGTAGCTGAGTTTTAAATAAATGCGAAAAGCAAAGATGCGAGTGAGTTAGGAGAATCCGCAATATGAACAAAAAGGCATTCAGGTAGCATGCATTCATTTCTAATAAAGCAGTAAGGCTTCCTTCTCCTTTAAACCTTTAATGATATAGTTGATTACACCTTAGCAAAGTAATTATGTGTCTCAGGTTCGAGTCACGGTCAAGATTAAAATTTGGTTCATGTTTTCACACATGCTAATGCATTTGCTGATTATTATTAAAGCCTATACAGTTGAGATTTGAATTAAGTACGAAAAATGATGCAACACGTGATGTTAGGAGAAGCTGTAAAGTGAACAAAAGGCAATCAGATAGAAGGTATTCATTCATATTATAGCAGTTAATAGTGGGAGGGCCAATGTTTTCCTGTTGGTTTTAAATGTTAATTTTTGGCCACTGGAAGGATCTAACTTGCAAAAAAATGATGTCGCCAATTTTTTTGGGCCATTTCCTTATATGTTTCTATCAAATTTAATTTATGGCTCGATTCATGTTAAATAATTTGATTACATTACCCCCCAAAACATCGTAAACAATACTGTATTCAAGTCAAACATCCAATAATATTGCTGAAAGTTTACATTTTGATAAATCAATAACACTACTTTTAACAAACTAAACAGTTTTTGCTTCTATAGTGTACAGACACTGATAATATAATCGCCCAAACATGTTTTTCTTCATTCTCTCCATCCACCATTCTGGCTGGTCCTGGTCAGCTTTAAAAGAGGATAGAACATTAATGTGCAGCTAGTGTTTGTGTTCACAGTTAGATGGAAGGATCTCCTTCTCCATCCTCAGTGTTTGCCATTCATGAGCAGGTGCAGCTATCAAAGGGAGGGCACTAACCTCTGTCAGAGGTTTTTCAGAGGACAGGAGAGAGTTGTAGGCTGTCCAGGTAGGGATATTGTGAAATTTGACACCACCACCCTGTTGAAGTGCTGGCTGTTCTGGATCTTGCATGCCTGCTAACCACCCATCCAGGAAAGCTGCAGCAGCTGGCTTCTGTGATCCTTCAGGAGCCTGTTTATCACTAGGTTGATTGATGTCCATGACTTGGATATCCTTTGGAGCCTGTTGATCATCTGGTAGGGTAATATGCATGGCCTGGATGTCCTGAGGAGCATCCTGCAGTTGAATGTCTGTTGTGGTTACACCCATGGCTTGGACGTTCCCAGGTTCAGAGGTGCGCATGATTGCGTGTGAAAGTAGCCACACTGAGTCTTGCGCAGAATGGGGTTCGATTGCTTCCAGATTTGCCCCAGGCTGGAATCCAGCAAAGATGGTACCTTTGGCAGCCTGTGTATTAGGTGCATGGCAGTGCGTAAACTCTTGCTTAGTCAGGCTCTTCAGAGAGCGTTCTCTGCACTGTAAAAAATTAAGGGTATTATCAGGGTAGGAAAAGGGTATTTTTAGTGGTCACATTAGCACACCCTATTGGGGTATATAAGAATTATAATATACCATTTACAGTATACCCCATATCAAGAGTATAACATATACTTACAATACCCTTACTTAGGGGTGTATCCTAGATAAAGAACACTGTGTTGCAGGGTATTCTATATGATACATATACCTGTCTACACTAATCCATGTATACACCCTTATAAAGTGTAGCTATAGCTTAGAAAGGTTCCTGATAAAGTACATGGCAACATGCCACAAAATCATAAGGTCATAGATTTCAAGTTAGGTTTAACAATTTATAATTTTCAAGGCACTTTAACATCAAAACAAGGCACAAAAACATAATTTAGCCATATATTTACACCTACATGGGTATATGAAAAAAAAATTGCTAATGCATACATGCAGTATAAAAAATATATACAAAATTTACATACACTTGGAAATCCTTAGAGGATTCTCACTATTACGAATAATAAACATATATCACTGGTAGGAAAAGCCCATTAAAGAAAACAACGAATATATATATATATATATATATATATATATATATATATATATATATATATATATATATATATATATATATATATATATATATATATATATGTATATATATATATATATAAAGTACTTATTAATTTTGTGACCTTATATATATATATATATATATATATATATATATATATATATATATATATATATATATATATATATATATATATATATATATATATATATATATATATATATATATATATATATATATATATATATATATAAGTACTTATTAATTTTGTGACCTTTTATATATATATATATATATATATATATATATATATATATATATATATATATATATATATATATTCGTTGTTTTCTTTAATGGGCTTTTCCTACCATTTTAGACTGTATGTTAACAGTTCAGTGTTATTAATATATCACTGGATTCAGTTTCCACACATCAATTATCATATCTCTATACTGGTATATCAGTAAAATTATGGCAATGATATTGAAGAGGCAACTAATCCCCCTTCAAATTCTTCAACTGTATCATCTACTCTTTTAAATTTATCACACCAATTTTTTTCGCCCATGTTCGAAGAGAAGCAGGTACTTTGACACTGTTCCACATGGGAGACTTATTAAGAAGCTACAAGCAATGGCTGGGGTAGGTGGAAATGTCTTGGAATGGATGAAAACTTACTAAGAAGGAAATGAACAGAGGGTTAGAGTAAGATACTCAGTGTGTGAATGGAGAAGAGTTAGTAGTGGAGTTCCACAGGGTTAAGTTTTAGGGCCACTTTTGTTCCTTGTATATGTAAATGACCTACCAGAGTCTGCAAATTCATTCATGAATATGTTTGCAGATGATGCAATGATAGTGAAGAAAGTAAAAAACGAGAACAATGGTAGAGAATTTCAGGAAGATCTGAATAGTCTCCATGAGTGGCCAGAAAAGTGGCTAGTGAAATTCAATACTTCAAAATGTATGGTAATGAGAATGAGCACAAGTGCAAGAAAGCCCAAGCTTGACTACTCGGTGGCAGGAGTACAACTTCAAGAGACAGAAAATGAGAGAGATCTAGGAGTAAATATATTGTCAGATTTGTCTCCAGAAATACATGTAAATGGCATAGTAAGGGCAGCATATGCGTTATTATCAAATGTAAGAGTAGCCTTCAGGCGCATGGACAAGGAAATGTTCAGAAATATTTATTTAACCAATGTGAGGCCAAAACTTGAATATACAGCCCCCTTTTGGAATCCGCACTTTAGAAAACACGTAGCTAAGCTTGAAAAAGTTCAAAGACATGTCAAAAAACTGGTGCCAGAAATGCGCGGTCTCAGTTATGATGAGAGGCTGAGGGAATTAGACTTTTTTTTTTTTTTAAGAGAGTGACACTGGGACAGGCAGAAACTGCCCTCATCAATATAGGCCTGGCAACGAGAAAATACCAAGGCGAAGGAGAAGAAAAAGGTTAAGGGCAAGGCAGAGATGAGGTAATGTTACACAACGGAAAACGACAGACAGAAAAAAACAGTCAAAGTACAGAGGACCCAGAGATATGGAGGACTAGGCTCTGAGATGACGATAGATCTGCTTTTTGAAGGATGAAAGGTCATAAGAATTAGGAAAGACAGAAGGAGCAAGAGAGTTCCAGAGTCTGGGGGGGGTGTAGATGGGAAGAAGCAGTCACTGCACCGACCAATCCACGAGCTACAAATCTCCATACAGTACCTGTGAGATGAGGCCGCTTGACGAGTGTTACGCGGCCTCGTCAGTGGAGGAGTGATGCAACTCGCCAACTCATCAGAGCAGCGATGGAAGTAGTAGCGCTACAAAAGCGAAAGGGAAGATACCTTACGGCGAAGAGAGAGGGAATCTAGGTTAGAAGTAAGAGAAGGATCATTAATGAGTCTTACTGCCTTAGATTCAACCCTATCAAGAAGATAAGTAAAGGAAGAAGCACCCCAGATGTTAGAGCAGTATTCTAAGCAGAGGCAGATAAGACCTTGGTATATTTTAAGTAACTGCAAAGAGGAAAAGTAATGACGAACACGAAACAAAACCCCCAATTTTTTAGATGAAGATTTAGAAATTTGGATTATGTGATAGATCCAAGACAAGTTAGAGGCTATATGGATTCCAAATATGTTGATTGAGTTAAGAGGGTAAATTTCATTAGTTTCGAAGACAATAGTGGTATCAGGAGGAGAAGAAGATAAAGAGATAGCCAGAAACTGTGTCTTGGAGGCATTGAATTTAAATAAATTTTGAGTGCCGCATTCAGATACGCTCTGCAAATCGCAGTTAAGAGTAGAAGAGAGAGTGATACGAGATTGATTACGAGTGACAGATGAAGGTTGTGAAGAAAAGGCAGAGGAAACGTGAAGGGTAGAATCATCAGCAAAGGCATGAAGAAGAGAGGAAGATGGGGATTGTAGAAGATCATTGATAAAGAGAAGGAAGAGAGTAGGTGAAAGAACAGAGCCCTGTGAAACACCACTGGTAACAGAGAAAGGGCTAGATGTCGCGCCATCAACAACTACAGATATAGAATGGTCAATAAGAAAACTGGAAATCAGAGAACAGAAAGAAGGGGTAAAGCCATAGGCAGGGAGTTTGGCCAACAGAACCTTGTGCCAGACTCTGTCAAAAGCCTTAGAGATATTAAAGGCGACAACAAAGGATTCCCCATTGTTCCCCTGAGATGATGACCATACATGAATAAGGTAGGACAGGAGATCACCAGTGGATCTTGCCTTGCGGAAGCCGTACTGGTGATTACCTAATTACCTAATTGTGATTACCTAATTGTGTTTACGGGAAAGAGCCCAAAGCTCGTATCTTCCCGTCTCCTGATCGGTTCCATTTTATACTTAGTGATACTTATCATACCTTTCCTTAAAACTATGGATTGAGATAGCATTAACTACCTCCTCGCTTAGCGAATTCCAATTATCAACTACTCTTACACTGAAAAAGTATTTCCTTACATCCTGCAAAGAAGTTTTCTTATGAAGCTTCAAACTATGACCTCTAGTTCTAGAGCCAGCCATATCAAAATATCGATCCCTATCCACTCTATCATAACCATGAAGGAATTTAAAGACAGTCACCATATCCCCCCTCACTCTTCTAGCTTCGAGTGATGGT
This sequence comes from Halocaridina rubra, assembly GCA_037179515.1. NCBI lineage: Eukaryota > Metazoa > Arthropoda > Malacostraca > Decapoda > Atyidae > Halocaridina > Halocaridina rubra. The sequence goes on from JAXCGZ010018883.1 coordinate 41,806, forward strand.
AAGTCTAATTCCCTCAGCCTCTCATCATAACTGAGATTGCGTATTTCTGGCACCAGTTTCGTGGCATGTCTTTGAACTTTTTCAAGCTTAGCTATGTGCTTTATCAAGTGCGGATTCCAAAAGGGGGCTGCATATTCGAGTTTTGGCCTCACATAGGTTACATAAATATTTCTGAACATTTCCTTGTCCATGTGCCTGAAGGCTACCCTTACATTTGATAAGAATGCATATGCTGCCCTTACTATGCCATTTATATGTATTTCTGGAGACAAATCTGCCAGTATGTTTACTCTTAGATCTCTCTCATTTTCTGTCTCTTGAAGTTGTACTCCAGCCACCGAGTAGTCAAGCTTGGGCCTTCTTGCACTTGTACCCATTCTCATTACCTTACATTTTGAAGTATTGAATTTCATTAGCCACTTTTCTGACCACTCATGCAGATTATTTAGATCCTCCTGAAGTTCTCTACCATTGTTCTCGTTTTTTACTTTCTTCACAATCTTTGCATCATCTGCAAACATATTCATGAATGAATTTACAGACTCTGGTAGGTCATTTACATATACAAGGAACAAAAGTGGCCCTAAAACTGAACCCTGTGGAACTCCACTACTAACTCTTCTCCATTCAGACACTGAGTGTCTTACTCTAACCCTCTGTTCCCTTCCTTCTAAGTAAGTTTTTATCCATTCCAAAACATTTCCACCTATTCTAGCCATTGATTGCAGCTTCCCAATAAGTCTCCCATGTGGAACAGTGTCAAATGCTTTCTGGAAGTCTAGGAATATGCAATCTGCCCAGCCCTCTCTTTCCTGTAAGATTTGGCTTACCTCATCATAAAATTCTAATAAGTTTGTTACTGTTGATCTACCTTCTCTGAAGCCATGTTGCCTCACTGACAAAAAGTTGAAGGATTCCAAGTGATCGGAGATAAGTGAGTTGGATTCAAGGCATTTCAAGAAGTGAGCATTGAGCAAAGTTTCGAAAACTTTAGCAATACAGGAGGTTAGGGCAATAGGTCGGTAGTTAGAAGGAATAGAGCAGTCACCCTTCTTAGGAACATGTTGAACTAGAGCATGCTTCCAAGATGAAGGATAGATACTGGTTGACAGAATGAGGCGAAAAAGACGACAAAGCACGGGAGCCATTTCATCTGCAAACTCCTTAAGTTACCTTGCAGGGATACCATCGGGACCAGATGCCTTGTTCGTCTTTAGCGAGCGAAGAACCTTATGAACTTTGCGTGAAGAAAGGATAAGGGAGGGTATAGGGTTAGAGAGGGGAAAAGACTGAGGAACAGGTGCGTTGGAATCGTTGATAGAAGAGTTGGCAGATAAATGAGAGCCAAATAGAGTGGCTTTTTCAGTGGGAGAGCAAGCTATAGAACCATCAGAACGAATGAGAGGGGGAAAGCTTAAGTTACAGAAGTTTTAGGAGAAGTTTTTGGCTAAGGACCAGAAGCATTTGTCAGTGGGAGAGGAGGTAAGGTCATCAACTTTCCTTCTTATAAAGGAAGCCTTAGACCTTCGAATCTGAGCAGTACAGCGATTCCTAGCTATAATAAAAGCAGAGCGAGTTAAATCGGAAGGAGAGGCAAGGTAAGATCGGTGAGCCTGATTCCTAGTCTGGATTGCCATGGAGCAGGCACGGTCAAACCAAGGTTTAGGGGGAGAGAAAGTTTTCGTAGAAGAGGGGATGTACGCCTCCATTCACGCGGTCATGATCTCGGCAACTTTTAGAGCTACCTAATCAGGGTTGCGGGGCCGAAAGCATTAGTCATCCCATGGGGAGTCAAAGAGAAACATGCGCAAATTTTCACATTGGGTACGCTCAAAGTGCCAAAGGCAGCGCTGAGTAGGAGGGATTGGTGGTAGGGGAGCGAAAATGGAAGAGACTGAGATCAGAGAGTGGTCAGATTTACCTAGAGGGAAAAGCACAGAATAAGAGTGGCTTGAAGGGTTAGAAGTAAAAAATAGGTCAAGAGTGTTTGCAGCATGTTCGTGATGATCAGGAACGCGAGTAGGATGTTTGATAATTTGCTCCAGATCGTGAATAATAGAAAAAGCAAGGGCCTCGCTTCCTCCCAAATCAGTGTGAGAAGAATGAAGCCACTCACTGTGGTGTACATTGAAGTCTCCAATGTAGAGAACTTCAGCATGTGGGTGAGAAGATAGCAAGGACTCATGGCAATAGAATAGATATTCAAAGAAAGACACATACTCGGTGGACTTTGGAGAACAGTAGCAGAAGCAAAGGAAGATAGTGATAGTTAAAGAGATAGATTTTTAGCCAAAGAATATCAAAGTCAGGAGATTTAAGGTCCATGAGGCTCACAGTAGGAGTGTTAGTGTTGCAGTAAGCACAGACCCCACCTTTGAAACGAAAACGAGTATACAGATTATAGTGAGAGATTTGAAATGGGTCAGTGGAAGCATGCATAGACAGCTGGGTTTCAGATAGGATCTGTTCCACAGATGAAAGATTAGAGTTCAGCCCATGAATGTTAGAATAGTGAAGAATGAAAGAAGCAGATCTACTGGGAGATGCAAGGTTAAGAACAGAACCATTACTACCACTAGGCGTGTCTGCCCTCAAGCCAATGGTGGAGTCAACACGATCCCTGGAGATCCTTCGCACCCCACTTACCATCACTCAAAGCTAGAAGATTGAGGGGGATATGGTGACAGTCTTTAAATTCCTTCGTGGTTATGATAGAGTGGATAGGGATCAATAATTTGATTTGGCTGGCGCTAGAACTAGAGGTCATAATTTGAAGCTTCGTAAGAAAACTTCTTTCAGGATGTAAAGAAGTACTTTTTCAATGTAAGAGTGGTTGATAATTGGAATTCACTAAGTGAGGAGGTAGTTAATGCTAACTCAATCCATAGTTTTAAGGACAGGTATGATAAGTATCACTAAGTACAAAATGGAACCGATGAACAGGCGGAAAGATACGAGTTTTGGGCTCTTTCCCGTAAGCACAATTATGTAATCTCAATTAGGTAATCACAAGGGCAGGAGAGAAAAGAACTAGAAAAACGAATAAAGAAGCTTGAAGGGAAAAAGAGTGAACTAGAAACCAGAATTTCTAAACCAGAAGATAACAACAAACAGCTGATTGACAACCTAAATGAATTAAATGTTTGTTCACTACTCTCTTTTGAGAGAGACGAGATTGCAGCTTGGAATGCCCAGATTAAGGAAAACATCGAACAGTTTAGAAAAGAGTTTCAGGAGCTAAATACGAAACATGATGCCCTGAAAACTTCCTTTGCTGATGCGCTAAAGGTAATGTTGCACTAAAAGAGGCTATGAAGGGGGTGGCTCTGGAAAACATACAAACAGTTTATTATAAAGCAACAGTAATAAAAAAATGAAAGACGTTGTGATGAAAAGGGCAAGTTTACTGATTAAACAGGCACTTGGATAAAGAGAAGACAGTGGTAATCTCAGGCACAAGCGAATCCCAGGAGCCAACATTGCAAGGGAGACTTTAAGAAAATAAAGCTAGGGTTGTAGACCTGATAAGAAAACTTGGAGTAGTTTGTGGTCCTGAGGATATTGTAAGCATTCACCAACTAGGCAAATATTCGAGGGAGGGAAAGCAGAAACCAACAAAAGTAACGTTTGAGAGAAATATTGATGAGGAAAAAAGTATAAAAGACCTTCAAGAATTCAAAGAAGTGTTCATTAGATGATACAGAACACAGGAAGAGATGGAAAAGATAAAAAACTTGTTGCAAGAGGCTAGAAGGTTAAATGAGGAAAGAAATGAAGAAGAGAAGAAAAATTTTCATTTCAGAGTTCTTCCAGACAAAGAGGAGATAAAGAAGATTATGAAAGAGGATCAGGGGATGGGGCCTCATTAAGATTGTTATACACAATGCTAATGGATTAGCTGGTAAGGCAGTATTTTTAAAAGATAAAATTCACAAGAGTAAGGCAAATATAGCAGCAGTTACAGAGACTAAGTTGATTGAGGACATAAACAGTGTCACAGTTTTTCCTAAGGGCTTCAAAATATTAAGAGTTGAAAGATCTTAGAGGACTGGTGGAGGGATAGCTCTGCTCATAAGTGAAAGGATTCAGTTTGAAGAAATAAACTTGTCTATGGAAAGTGAGTTCAAGAAATTTCTTGTTGCTTGCATAAATACTGGGTCAGAGAGCATTATAATAACTGTTGTATATAACCCATCAAGGAACCACCATAGGCTAGAAGTTTATGAGGAAAGTCATATAAATACCATTGAAGTCATAAACTCAGTTGTTAACATGGCACGGGAGAGAAAATGTAGGATTTTGATTATGGGAGATTTTAATCATATTGAAATATATTGGATAAATCTGGACCCATACAGTGGTGAGGACTCATTCGGGGCGAGATTCCTAGATTGTGTACTACACCAACATGTACTGGAACCAACAAGGGCAAGGGATGGTGGTGAGCCATCACTACTTCATCTAGTATTCACAAATAACGTGTTGGATATTGAAAAAAATGAGTATGAACCACGAATTGGAAAGAGTGACCACTGTGTGTTGTTGATGAAGTATATTATTGAAAATGTTCTGCCTGAAAGTACAGGCACTGAGGACATGAGGAGGAACTATCCGAAAGGAGATTACATCAAAATGAATGAGATTTTGTAGTTACTGACTGGAGAACCTTATTTTACAACAAATCTGTACAAGAAACGTACAGCATATTTTGTGAGAAATATGGGAAGATAGTAGATTGCTGCATACCTGTTACTAAAGTAGGTATAATTCATGCCAGAGAGAAATGGTTCGATAATGAGTGTAAAAGAGCTAAGGAGTGGAGAGACAAATGCTGGAAAAGGTATAGGAGGAGAAAAAATATAAATGCCTGGCAAACCTACAAATGAGTAAGAAATGATTACTTAAGTAAAAGAAGAGAGGCAGAGAGAGAGACTATGAAAGAGACATCACCAGGAAGGCTAAATGAAATCCTAAGCATTTCCACAGCTTTATCAGAGGAAAACTGAAGGTAAAAGAACAGTTTTTAAGGCTTAAGAGAGCGGGTGGAAGCATCACTGAGATGGATGACGAGATCTGCAATGAATTGAATAAGGAGATTCAGTCAGTATTTACAGTAGAAAATACCCCACCCCCTCAAATTGCAGAGATAAAACCTCATGGGCCGGTATTAGAGAACATCAACCTGCCAGCAACAGAGGTATACAAAGCGCTGATGGAGTTAGATGTCCATAAAGCTAAAGGTCCTGATGAGATATCCCCTCATGTACTTTTAAAACTGTGCAAACTCAATATCATTGGCACCAAGTGTCATATTTAAAAAGTCACTGGAGTCAGGGGAGATTCCAAGATGCTGGAAACAAGCAAACGTGATGCCTATCTTCAGAAAGGGAAGGAGGGATACGGCTCTAATCTATTGACCAGTTTCCTTGACCAGCATAGTTTGCAAAGTTATGGAGAAACTACTAAGGACACATATTTCTCTTCACTTGAAATCCTTCAACTTTTTGTCAGTGAGAAAACATGGCTTCAGAGAAGGTAGATCAACAGTTACAAACTTATTAGAGTTTCATGATGAGGTAAGCCAAATCTTACAGGAAAGAGAGGGCTGGACAGATTGCATATTCCTAGACTTCCAGAAAAGCAATTGACACTGTTCCACATTTGGGACTTATTAAGAAGCTGCAAGCAATGGCTATAATTGGTGGAAATGTCTTGAAATGGATAAAACCTTACTTAGAAGGAAGGGAGCAGAGGATTAGAGTAAGACACTAAGTGTCCGAATGGAGACGAGTTAGTAGTGGAGTTCCACAGGGTTCAGTTTTAGGGCCACTTTTGTTCCTTGTATATGTAAATGATCTACCAGAGTCTGTAAATTCATTCATGAATATGTTTGCAGATGATGCGAAGATTGTGAAGAGAATAAGAAATGAGAACAATGGTAGAGAACTTCCGGAAGATCTAAATAGTCTCCATGAGTGGTCAGAAAAGTGGCTAATGAAATTCAATATTTCAAAATGTAAGGTAATGAGATTGGGTACAAGTGCAAGAAGGCCCAAGCTTGACTACTCAGTGGCAGGAATACAACTTCAAGAGACAGAAAATGAGAGAGATCTAGGAGTAAATATACTGGCAGATTTCTCTCCAGAAATACATATAATTGGCATAGTAAGGGCAGCATATGCTTTCTTATCAGATGTAAGAGTAGCCTTCAGGCCATTGGACAAGGAATTGATCAGAAATATTAATGTAACATATGTGAGGCCAAAACTTAAATATGCAGCCTTTTTTTGGAATCCCCACTGGAAAGAGCACGTAGCTAGGCTTGAAAAAGTTCAAAGACAAGCCACAAAACTGGTGCCAGAAATACAAAATCTCAGTTATGATGAGAGGCTGAGGGAATTAGACTTACCATCACTCGAAGCTAGAGTATTGAATGGGGATATGGTGACAGTCTTTTAATTCCTTCATGGTTATGATAGAGTGGATATGGACCAATATTTGCAGGATGTAAGGAGGTACTTGTTCAGTATAAGAGTACCTGAATATTGAAATTCGCTAAGCGAGTAGGAAGTTAACGCTAAAATTCAATAGATAGTTATAAGGACAGGTAAGATAAGTATCACTAAATACAAAATGGAACCGATCAGTAGACGGGAAGATGCGAGCTTTGGAGTTTTTCCCGTAAACACAATTAGATAATCAAAATTAAGTAATCATATATATATATATATATATATATATATATATATATATATATATATATATATATATATATATATATATATATATATATATATATATATATATATATATGAAGCATTTTTTACCCCGACCGGAGCTTGAACCTAGGACTTATAATTACTAAGTCAAGGAACTACCAACTACACACCACAGATGGTTAAAAGGAATCCAACCTTATTGCTTATATCTCCTATACTTAGGAATGAAGGCATTCTATCTGAATGCCACTCTTTTCTTATTACAGATTCCCCAACCTCACTCGTGGCTTCATTTTCGCATTTAATTCAATTGCCAATCTCATTCGGGCTATACAATAATAAAAAAAATTACATTACATATGTGAAAACATGAATAATCTTCTACCCCGACAGGGACTTGAACCTAGGACTTATAATTACTAAGTCAAGCCGCTACCAACTACACACCACAAAAGGTTAAAAGGAATCCAACCTTATAGCTTATGTCAGCTATACTTAGGAATGAATGCATTCTATCTGAATGCCACTATGTTCATATTACAGATTCCCCAACCTCACACGTGGCTTCATTTTCGCATTTAATTCAATTCCCAAGCTCATTCGGGCTATTCAATAATGAAATAAGCACATTACATATGTGAAAACATGAATAATTTTTTGCCCCAACAGGGACTTGAACCTAGGACTAATAATTACTAAGTCAAGGTGCTACCAACTACACACCACAGAAAGTTAAAAGTAATCCCCAGCCTCACTCGTGGCTTCATTTTTGCATTTAATTCAATTGCCAAACTCATTCGGGCTATACAATAATGAAATAAGCACATTACATATGTGAAAACATGAATAATTTTTTACCCCAACCGGGACTTGAACCTAGAACTTATAATTACTAAGTCAAGGCGCTACCAACTACACTCCACAGAAGGTTAAAAGGAATCCAACCATATAGCTTATAGCTGCTATACTTAGCAATGAACGCATTCTATCTGAATGCCACTATGTTCATAATAGAGATTCCCCAACCTCACACGTGGTTTCATTTTTGCATTTAATTCAATTCCCAATCTCATCCAGGCTATACAATAATCAAATAAGCACATTACATATGTGAAAACATGAATCATTTTTTACCCCGACCGGGACTTGAACCTAGGACTTATAATTACTAAGTCAACGCGCTACCAACTACACATCACAGAAGGTTAAAAGGAATCCAACCTTATAGCTTATATCTGCTATACTTAGGAATGAATGCATTCTATCTGAATGCCACTATGTTCATATTACAGATTCCCTTACCTCACTTGTGGCTTCATTTTCGCATTTAATTCAATTCCCAATCTCATTCGGGCTATACAATAATCAAATAAGCACTTTACTTTTGTGAAAACATGAATAATTTTTAACCCGACCGGGACTTTAACCTAGGACTTATAATTACAAAGTCAAGGAGCTACCAACTACTCACCACAGAAGGTTAAAAGGAATCCAACCTTATAGCTTATATCTGCTATACTTAGCAATGAACGCATTCTCTCTGAATGCCACTATGTTCATATTACAGATTCCCCAACCTTACTCGTGGCTTCATTTTTGCATTTAATTCAATTCCCAATCTCATTCGGGCTATGCAATAATAAAATAAGCACATTACATATGTGAAAACATGAATAAATTTTTTACCTCTACCAGGACTCGAACCTAGGACTTATAATTACTAAGTGAAGGCACTACCAACTACACACCACAGAAGGTTAAAAGGAATCCAGCCTTATAGCTTATATCTGCTATACTTAGGAACGAACGCATTCTATCTAAATGCCACTATGTTCATATTACAGATTCCCCAACCTCACTTGTGCTTATTTGACTTAGTAATTATAAATCCTATGGTCAAGTCAAGGTCGGGGTAAAAAATGAATTATGTTTTCACATATGTAATGTGCTTATTTGGTTATTGTAGGACTCGAATGAGATTGGGAGTTGAATTAAATGTGAAAATGAAGCCACGAGTGTGGTTTGCGATTCTGTAATATGAACATAATGGCATTCATATACAATGCATTCATTCCTAAGTATAGCAGCTATAAGCTATAAGGTCTTCTTCCTTTTAAACTTCTGTGGTGTAGTTGGTAGCACCTTCACTTAATAATTATATGTCCCAGGTTCAAGTTCCGGCCTGGCTAAAAAATGATTCATGTTTTCACATATGTAATGTGCTTATTTGGTTATTGTTGGGCCCGAATGAGATTGGGAGTTGAATTAATTGCGAAAATGAAGCCACGAGTGATGTTGGGGGATATGTAATATGAATATAGTGGCGTTCAGATAGAATGCGTTCATTCCTAAGTATAGCAGATATAAGCTATAAGGTCTGATTCCTTTTAACCTTCTGTGGTGTAGTTGGTTGTACCTTGACTTAGTAATTATAAGTCCTAGCTTCAAGTCCCTTTCGAGATAAAAAATTATTAATTTTTTCACATATGTAATGTGCTTATGTGGTTATTATTGGGCCCGAATGAGATTGGGAGTTGAATTAAATGTGATTATGAAGCCACGAGTGAGGTTGGGGAATCTCTGATATGAACATAGTGGCATTCAGATACAATGCGTTCATTCCTAAGTATAGCAAATGTAAGCTATAAGGGCTGATTCTTTTTAACTTTCTGTGGTGCAGTTGGAAGTGCCTTGACTTAGTAATTATAAATCCTAGGTTCAAGTCCCGGTTGGGGTAAAAAATGATTCATATTTTCACATATGTCATGTGCTTATTTGGTAATTGTCGGGCCCGAATGAGATTGGGAGTTGAAATAAATGCGAAAATGAAGCCACGAGTAAGGTTGTAGGATATGTAATATGAACATAGTGGTATTCAAATACAATGCATTCATTCCTAAGTATAGCAGATATAAGCTATATGGTTTGATTCCTTTTAACCTTCTGTGGTGTAGTTGGTAGCACCTTCACTTAGTAATTATATGTTCTAGGTTCAAGTCCTGGTGTGGGTAAAAAATGATTCATGCTTTCACATATGTAATGTGCTTATTTGGTCATTGTTGGGACTGAATGGGATTGGGAGTTGAACTAAATGCGAAAATGAAGCCACGACTGAAGTTGGGGAATCTGTAATATGAACACAGTGGCATTCAGATAGAAGGCGTTCATTCCGAAGTATAGCAGATATAAGCTATAAGGTCTGATTCCTTTTAACCTTCAGTGGTGTAGTTGGTATCGCCTTGACTTAGTAATTATAAGTCCCAGGTTCAAGTCCCGGTCGGGGTAAAAAATGATTCATGTTTTCACATATGTAATATGCTTATTTGGTTATTGTTGGGCCCGAATGAGATTGGGAGTTAAGTTAAATGTGAAAATGAAGCCATGAGTAAGGTTTGGGAATCTGTAATATGAACATAGTGGCATTCAGATAGAAGGCGTTCATTCCTAAGTATAGCAGATATAAGATATAAGGTTTTATTCCTTTTAACCTTCTGTGGTGTAGTTGGTAGTGCCTTCACTTAGCAATTATAAGTCCCAGGTTCAAGTCCCAGTAGGATAAAAAATTATTCATGTTTTCACATATGTCATGTGCTTATTTGGTTATTGTTTTGGCCCGAATGAGATTGGGAGTTGAATTAAATGCGAAACTGAAGCCATGAGTGAGATTGGGGGATATGTAATATGAACATAGTGGCATTCAGATAGAATGCATTCATTCCTAAGTATAGCAGATTTAAGCTATAAGGTCTGATTCCTTTTAACCTTCTGTAGTGTAGTTGGTATCGCCTTGACTTAGTAATTAAAAATCCTAGGTTCAAGTCCTGGTAGGGGTAAAAATTGACTCATGTTTTCACATATGTAATGTGCTTATTTGGTTATTGTTGGGCCCGAATGAGATTGGGAGTTGAATTAAATGCGAAATTGAAGCCATGAGTGAGGTTGGGGAATCTGTAATATGAACATAGTGGAATTCTGATAGAATGCGTTCATTCCTAAGTATAGCAGATATAAGCTGAAAGGTCTGATTCCTTTTAACCTTCAGTGGTGTAGTTGGTAGCGCCTTGACTTAGTAAATATAAGTCCAAGGTTCAAGCCCTAGTCTGAGTAAAAAATTATTCATGTTTTCATATATGTAATGTGCTTATTTGGTTATTGTTTTGTCCGAATGAGATTGGGAGTTGAATTAAATGCGAAAATGAAGCCACGAGCGAGGTTGAGGAATCTGTAATATGAGCATAGTTGCATTCAGATAGGAGTACATCCCTAAGTATAGTAGATATAAGCTGTAAGGTCTGATTCCTTTTAACCTTCTGTTGTTTAGTTGGTAGCACCTTGACTTAGTAATTATAAATTCTAGGTTCAAGTCCCAGTCGGGATGAAAAAATTCATGTTTTCACGTATATAATGTGCTTATTTGGTTATTGTTGGGCCCGAATGTGACTGGGAGTTGAATTAAATGTGAAAATGAAGCCACGAGTGAGGTTGGGGAATCTGTAATATGAACATAGTGGCATTCAGATACAATGCGATCATTCCTAAGTATAGTAGATATAAGCTATAAGGTCTGATTCCTTTTAACTTTCTGTGGTGCAGTTGGAAGTTCATTGACTTAGTAATTATAAGTCCTAGGTTCAAGTCCCAGTCTGGGTAAAAAATGATTCATGTTTTCATATATGTAATGTGCTTATTTGATTATTGTTGGGCCCGAGTGAGATTGGGAGTTGAATTAAATGCGAAAATGAAGCCACGAGTGAGGTTGGGGAATCTGTATTATGAACATAGTGAAATTCAGATAGAAGGCGTTTATTCCTAAGTATAGCAGATATAAGCTATATGGTCTGATTCCTTTAAACCTTCAGTGGTGTAGTTGGTAGCACCTTGACTTAGTAATTATAATTCCTAGGTCCAAGTCCCGGTTGGGGTAAAATATTATTCATGTTTTCATATATGTAATATGCATATTTGGTTATTGTTGTGCCCAAATGAAATTGGGAGTTGAATTAAATGCGAAAATGATGCCACGAGTGAGGTTGGGGAATCTGTAAGATGAACATATTGGCATGCAGATAGAATGCGTTCATTCCTAAGTATAGCAGATAAAAGCTAAAAGGTTTGATTCCTTTTAACCTTCTGTGGTGTAGTTGGTAGTGCCTTGAATTAGTGATTATAAGTCCTAGATTGAAGTCACAGTCGGGATAAAAAATTATTCACTTTTTCACGTATGTAATGTGCTTATATGATTATTGTTGGGCCCGAGTGAGATTGGGAGTTGAATTAAATGCGAAAATGAAGCACGCCTGAGGTTGGGGAATCTGTAATATGAACATGAAGGTATTCAGATAGAATGCGTTCATTCCTAAGTATAGCAGATATAAGCTATAAGGTCTTATTCCCTTTAACCTCCTGTGGTGTAGTTGGTAGTGCCTTGACCTAGCAATTATTAGTCATAGGTTCAAGTCCCAGTCAGGGTAAAAATGATTCATATATATATATATATATATATATATATATATATATATATATATATATATATATATATATATATATATATATATATATATATATATATATATATATATATATATATATATATATATATATATATATATATATATATATATATATATATATATATATGTATGTATGTATGTATGTATGTATGTATGTATGTATGTATGTATGTATGTATGTATGTATGTATGTATGTATGTATGTATGTATGTATGTATGTATGTATGTATGTATGTATGTATGTATGTATGTATGTATGTATGTATGTATGTATGTATGTATGTATGTATGTATGTATGTATGTATGTATGTATGTATGTATGTATGTATGTATGTATGTATGTATGTATGTATGTGATTACCTAATTGTGATTACCTAATTGTGTTTACGGGAAAGAGCCCAAAGCTCGTATCTTCCCGTCTCCTGATCGGTTCCATTTTAGACTTAGTGATACTTATCGTACCTGTCCTTAAAACTCTGGATTGAGATAGCATTAACTACCTCCTTGCCTAGCGAATTCCAATTATCAACTACTCTTACACTGAAAAAGTATTTCCTTACATCCTGCAAAGAAGCTTCCTTACGAAGCTTCAAACTATGACCTCTAGTTCTAGAGCCAGCCATATCGAAATATCGATCCCTATCCACTCTATCATAACCATGAAGGAATTTAAAGACTGTCACCATATCCCCCCTTACTCTTCTAGCTTCGAGTGATGGCAAGTCTAATTCCCTCAGCCTCTCATCATAACTGAGATTGCTTATTTCTGGCACCAGTTTCGTGGCATGTCTTTGAACTTTTTCAAGCTTAGCTATGTGCTTTTTCAAGTGCGGATTCCAAAAGGGGGCTGCATATTCGAGTTTTGGCCTCACATAGGTTACATAAATATTTCTGAACATTTCCTTGTCCATGTGCCTGAAGGCTACCCTTACATTTAATAAGAATGCATATGCTGCCTTTACTACGCCATTTATATGTATTTCTGGAGACAAATCTGCCAGTATGTTTACTCCTAGATCTCTCTCATTTTCTGTCTCTTGAAGCTGTACTCCAGCCACCGAGTAGTCAAGCTTGGGCCTTCTTGCACTTGTACCCATTCTCATTACCTTACATTTTGAGGTATTGAATTTCATTAGCCACTTTTCTGACCACTCATGCAGATTATTTAGATCCTCCTGAAGTTCTCTACCATTGTTCTCGTTTTTTACTTTCTTCACAATCTTTGCATCATCTGCAAACATATTCATGAATGAATTTACAGACTCTGGTAGGTCATTTACATATACAAGGAACAAAAGTGGCCCCAAAACTGAACCCTGTGGAACTCCACTACTAACTCTTCTCCATTCAGACACTGAGTGTCTTACTCTAACCCTCTGTTCCCTTCCTTCTAAGTAAGTTTTTATCCATTCCAAAACATTTCCACCTATTCTAGCCATTGAGTGCAGCTTCCTAATAAGTCTCCCATGTGGAACAGTGTCAAACGCTTTCTGGAAGTCTAGGAATATGCAATCTGCCCAGCCCTCTCTTTCCTGTAAGATTTGGCTTACCTCATCATAAAATTCTAATAAGTTTGTTACTGTTGATCTACCTTCTCTGATGCCATGTTGCCTCACTGACAAAAAGTTGAAGGATTCCAAGTGAAGAGAGATATGTTTCCTTAGTAGTTTCTCCATAACTTTGCAAACTATGCTGGTCAAGGAAACTGGTCTATAGTTCAGAGCCGTATCCCTCCTTCCCTTTTTGAAGATAGGTATCACATTTGCTTGTTTCCAGCATCTTGGAATCTCCCCCGACTCCAGTGACTCCTTAAATATGATACTTAGTGCCACTGATATTGTGTTTGCGCATTTTTTAAGCACATGAGGGGATATGTCATCAGGACCTGTAGCTTTATGAACATCTAAATCCATCAGCACTTTGCATACCTCTGTGGCTGTAAGGTTGATGTTCTCTAATACCGGCCCTTGAGCTTCTATCACTGCAATCTGAGGGGGTGGGGTATTTTCTACTGTAAATACTGACTGAAACTCCTTGTTCAATTCTTTGCAGATCTCTTCGTCCGTCTCAGTGATGCTTCCATCCGCTCTCTTTAGCCTTAAAACCTGTTCTTTTACCTTCAGTTTTCCTCTGATAAAGCTGTGGAAAAGCTTGGGATTTTCTTTAGCCTTCCTGGTGATGTCCCTCTCATAATCTCTCTCTGCCTCTCTCCTTTTACTTAGGTAGTCATTTCTTGCTCTTTTGTAGGCTTGCCAGGCATTTATGTTTTTTCTCCTCCTATACCTTTTCCAGCATTTGTCTCTCCACTCCTTAGCTCTTTTACACCCATTATCGAACCATTTCTCTCTGGCATGAATTACACCTACTTTGGTGACAGGTATGCAGCAATCTACTATCTTCCCATATTTCTCACAAAAGATGTCATACATTTCTTGTACAGATTTGTTGTAAAATAAGGTTCTCCAGTCAATAACTGCAAAAAGCTCATTCATTTTGATGTAATCTCCTTTCGGATAGTTCCTCCTCATGTCCTCAGTGCCTCTACTCTCAGGAAGAATATCTTCAATGATATACTCCATCAACAACACACAGTGGTCACTCTTTCCAATTGGTGGTTCATACTCAATATTTTCAATATCCAACACATTATCTGTGAACACTAGATCAAGTAGTGATGGCTCATCCCCACCCCTGGCTCTTGTTGGTTCCATTACATGTTGGTGTAGGAAATTCCCTTGTACGCAATCTAGGAATCTTGCCCCGAATGAGTCCTCACCACTGTGTGGGTCAAGATTTATCCAATCTATCTCTTTATGATTAAAGTCTCCCATAATCAAAATCCTACATTTTTTCTCCCGTGCCATGTTAACAACTGAGTTTATGACTTCAATAGTACCTATATGACTTTCCTCATAAATTTCAAGCCTATTTTGGTTCCTTGGTGGGTTGTATACAACAGTTATTATAATGCTCTCTGACCCAGTATTTATGCGAGCAACAAGAAATTCCCTGAACTCACTTTCTATAGCCAAGTTTATTTCTTCAACTTGAATCCTCTCACTTATGAGCAGTGCTATCCCTCCACCAGTCCTCTCAGATCTTTCAACCCTTAGTATTCTGAAGCCCTTAGGAAAAACTGTGACACTGTTTATGTCCTCACTCAACTTTGTCTCTGTAATTGCTACTATATCTGCCTTACTGTTGTGAATCCTATCTTTTAATTCTACTGCCTTACCAGCTAATCCATCAGCATTTGTGTATAACAATCTTAATGAGGCCCCATCCCCTGATCTTCTGTCATTATCTTCTTTATCTCCCCTTTGTCTGGAAGTATTCTGTAACGAAAATTTTTCTTCTCTTCTTCATTTCTCTCATCATTTAACCTTCTTGCCTCTTGCAACAAGTTTTTGATCTTTCCCATCTCTTCCTGTGTTCTGTATCGTCTAATGAACACTTCTTTGCATTCTTGAAGGTCTTTTAGACTTTTTTTTTCTCAACAATATTTCCCTACATGTTTCCCCTCTCTCAAAGGTTACTTTTGTTGGTCTCGGCTTTTCTTCCCTCGAATATTTACCTAGTTGGTGTATGTTTACAATATCCTCAGGACCACATACTACTCCAAGCTTTCTTATCAGGTCTTATCTTATCTTTCTGTATGTGATTACCTAATTGTGATTACCTAATTGTGTTTACGGGAAAGAGCCCAAAGCTCGTATCTTCCCGTCTCCTGATCGGTTCCATTTTTAGACTTAGTGATACTTATCATACCTGTTCTTAAAACTATGGATTGAGATAGCATTAACTACCTCCTCGTTTAGCGAATTCCAATTATCAACTACTCTTACACTGAAAAAGTATTTCCTTACATCCTGCAAACAAGTTTTCTTCCGAAGCTTCAAACTATGACCTCTAGTTCTAGAGCCAGCCATATCGAAATATCGATCCCTATCCACTCTATCATAACCATGAAGGAATTTAAAGACTGTCACCATATCCCCCCTTACTCTTCTAGCTTCGAGTGATGGCAAGTCTAATTCCCTCAGCCTCTCATCATAACCGAGATTGCGTATTTCTGGCACCAGTTTCGTGGCATGTCTTTGAACTTTTTCAAGCTTAGCTATGTGCTTTTTCAAGTGCGGATTCCAAAAGGGGGCTGCATATTCGAGTTTTGGCCTCACATAGGTTACATAAATATTTCTGAACATTTCCTTGTCCATGTGCCTGAAGGCTACCCTTACATTTGATAAGAATGCATATGCTGCCCTTACTACGCCATTTATATGTATTTCTGGAGACAAATCTGCCAGTATGTTTACTCCTAGATCTCTCTCATTTTCTGTCTCTTGAAGTTGTACTCCAGCCACCGAGTAGTCAAGCTTGGGCCTTCTTGCACTTGTACCCATTCTCATTACCTTACATTTTGAGGTATTGAATTTCATTAGCCACTTTTCTGACCACTCAGCAGATTATTTAGATCCTCCTGAAGTTCTCTACCATTGTTCTCGTTTTTTACTTTCTTCACAATCTTTGCATCATCTGCAAACATATTCATGAATGAATTTACAGACTCTGGTAGGTCATTTACATATACAAGGAACAAAAGTGGCCCTAAAACTGAACCCTGTGGAACTCCACTACTAACTCTTCTCCATTCAGACACTGAGTGTCTTACTCTAACCCTCTGTTCCCTTCCTTCTAAGTAAGTTTTTATCCATTCCAAGACATTTCCACCTATTCTAGCCATTGATTGCAGCTTCCTAATAAGTCTCCCATGTGGAAAAGTGTCAAATGCTTTCTGGAAGTCTAGGAATATGCAATCTGCCCAGCCCTCTCTTTCCTGTAAGATTTGGCTTACCTCATCATAAAATTCTAATAAGTTTGTTACTGTTGATCTTCCTTCTCTGAAGCCATGTTGCCTCACTGACAAAAAGTTGAAGGATTCCAAGTGAAGAGAGATATGTTTCCTTAGTAGTTTCTCCATAAGTTTGCAAACTATGCTGGTCAAGGAAACTGGTCTATAGTTCAGAGCCGTATCCCTCCTTCCCTTTTTGAAGATAGGTATCACATTTGCTTGTTTCCAGCATCTTGGAATCTCCCCCGACTCCAGTGACTCCTTAAATATGATACTTAGTGCCACTGATATTGTGTATGTATGTGATTACCTAATTGTGATTACCTAATTGTGTTTACGGGAAAGAGCCCAAAGCTCGTATCTTCCCGTCTCCTGATCGGTTCCATTTTTAGACTTAGTGATACTTATCATACCTGTCCTTAAAACTATGGATTGAGGTAGCATTAACTACCTCCTCGCTTAGCGAATTCCAATTATCAACTACTCTTACACTGAAAAAGTATTTCCTTACATCCTGCAAACAAGTTTTCTTCCGAAGCTTCAAACTATGACCTCTAGTTCTAGAGCCAGCCATATCAAAATATTGATCCCTATCCACTCTATCATAACCATGAAGGAATTTAAAGACTGTCACCATATCCCCCCTTACTCTTCTAGCTTCGAGTGATGGCAAGTCTAATTCCCTCACCCTCTCATCATAACCGAGATTGCGTATTTCTGGCACCAGTTTCGTGGCATGTCTTTGAACTTTTTCAAGCTTAGCTATGTGCTTTTTCAAGTGCGGATTCCAAAAGGGGGCTGCATATTCGAGTTTTGGCCTCACATAGGTTACATAAATATTTCTGAACATTTCCTTGTCCATGTGCCTGAAGGCTACCCTTACATTTGATAAGAATGCATATGCTGCCCTTACTACGCCATTTATATATATTTCTGGAGACAAATCTGCCAGTATGTTTACTCCTAGATCTCTCTCATTTTCTGTCTCTTGAAGTTGTACTCCAGCCACCGAGTAGTCAAGCTTGGGCCTTCTTGCACTTGTACCCATTCTCATTACCTTACATTTTGAGGTATTGAATTTCATTAGCCACTTTTCTGACCACTCATGCAGATTATTTAGATCCTCCTGAAGTTCTCTACCATTGTTCTCGTTTTTTGCTTTCTTCACAATCTTTGCATCATCTGCAAACATATTCATGAATGAATTTACAGACTCTGGTAGGTCATTTACATATACAAGGAACAAAAGTGTCCCTAAAACTGAACCCTGTGGAACTCCACTACTAACTCTTCTCCATTCAGACACTGAGTGTCTTACTCTAACCCTCTGTTCCCTTCCTTCTAAGTAAGTTTTTATCCATTCCAAGACATTTCCACCTATTCTAGCCATTGAGTGCAGCTTCCTAATAAGTCTCCCATGTGGAACAGTGTCAAACGCTTTCTGGAAGTCTAGGAATATGCAATCTGCCCAGCCCTCTCTTTCCTGTAAGATTTGGCTTACCTCATCATAAAATTCTAATAAGTTTGTTACTGTTGATCTTCCTTCTCTGAAGCCATGTTGCCTCACTGACAAAAAGTTGAAGGATTCCAAGTGAAGAGAGATATGTTTCCTTAGTAGTTTCTCCATAAGTTTGCAAACTATGCTGGTCAAGGAAACTGGTCTATAGTTCAGAGCCGTATCCCTCCTTCCCTTTTTGAAGATAGGTATCACATTTGCTTGTTTCCAGCATCTTGGAATCTCCCCCGACTCCAGTGACTCCTTAAATATGATACTTAGTGCCACTGATATTGTGTTTGCGCATTTTTTAAGCACATGAGGGGATATGTCATCAGGACCTGTAGCTTTATGAACATCTAAATCCATCAGCGCTTTGCATACCTCTGTGGCTGTAAGGTTGATGTTCTCTAATACCGGCCCTTGAGCTTCTATCACTGTAATCTGAGGGGGTGGGGTATTTTCTACTGTAAATACTGACTGAAACTCCTTGTTCAATTCTTTGCAGATCTCTTCGTCCGTCTCAGTGACGCTTCCATCCGCTCTCTTTAGCCTTAAAACCTGTTCTTTTACCTTCAGTTTTCCTCTGATAAAGCTGTGGAAAAGCTTGGGATTTTCTTTAGCCTTCCTGGTGATGTCCCTCTCATAATCTCTCTCTGCCTCTCTCCTTTTACTTAGGTAGTCATTTCTTGCTCTTTTGTAGGTTTGCCAGGCATTTATGTTTTTTCTCCTCCTATACCTTTTCCAGCATTTGTCTCTCCACTCCTTAGCTCTTTTACACCCATTATCGAACCATTTCTCTCTGGCATGAATTACACCTACTTTGGTGACAGGTATGCAGCAATCTACTATCTTCCCATATTTCTCACAAAAGATGTCATACATTTCTTGTACAGATTTGTTGTAAAATAAGGTATGTATGTATGTATGTATGTATGTATGTATGCATGCATGCATGCATGCATGCATATATATATATATATATATATATATATATATATATATATATATATATATATATATATATATATATATATATATATATATATATATATATATATATATATATATATATATATATATGATGACCTCAATACACGAACTTAATCTGTTCCCAAAAACTGTTCTTGGGTTGGATTGTTCATGGGATGGATTTATTTTTCCTACTGAAAAGTGTAATTTCAATTAATCTGTTCTTGGTCACATTAAATATTCATTTTAAAATTTTTAATTCACAAAAAACATAAAATATAATACAGGTTAAATGTATTACATCTAAACTAGTAAAATTACATGAATAATAGAAAGGGATTTTACTCTTCTAAAGTAAAACTTGTGCAAATTCAGGTATACCGTATACACTAGTTGATATGTAGTATGAAATAGCAAAGTCTATCACCTAGAAATATTTGTCACCTTCTCCCACTAATGACAAATGCAGTAGGAAAGAGTACATACTGTAGGTAAAAAAAAAGATAATGTAGTTAAGAAACAATTCTGTATTTAAATTTGTGGGTGATTGTTGCTGGCATACATGGATAGTGGTGGAGAAGGAGATGGACTAATTTTTTGAAGGAGAGTCCCCCAATATGACAAACACTTTTAACTTCTTTCGGAGCCATAGTAAGGGCTATGTGAAAAGTGTAACGATTGAAAATAAAGCAAGAACTATGAACAGATCATGAACGAACCACACAGCGCAGGCACCAATTCAGAACTGCGAGCGGGCGAGTGAGACACATGGTAGCTTTGCCAACGCATGCGTGTTCATGAGTTGGGTTTTGTTCGTGAGGTGGGGTCAAAATTTTGTTTGTGGGTACAGGTGTTCGTGGATTGGGGTCATCATTTTGTATATATATATATATATATATATATATATATATATATATATATATATATATATATATATATATATATATATATATATATATATATATATATATATATATATATATATATATATATATATATATAGCCAAATAAGCACATTAGCATATGTGAAAACATAAATTATTTGTTACCCAGACCAGGTCTTGAGCATGTGACTTATAATTACAAAGCCGAGGCGCTACCAGCTACACCACAGAAGGTGTAGTTAGTAGCGCCTTGGTTTAGTAATTATAAGTCCCAGGATGAAGTTCCAGTCGGGGTAGAAATGATTCATATATGTATATATATATATATATATATATATATATATATATATATATATATATATATATATATATATATATATATTATATATATATATGTAGTAGGTATGTAGGTATGTATGTATGTATGTATGTAATGCATATATATATATATATATATATATATATATATATATATATATATATATATATATATATATATATATATATATATATATATATATATATATATATATATATATATATATAT
Organism: Halocaridina rubra; assembly: GCA_037179515.1. NCBI lineage: Eukaryota > Metazoa > Arthropoda > Malacostraca > Decapoda > Atyidae > Halocaridina > Halocaridina rubra. The sequence goes on from JAXCGZ010018883.1 coordinate 62,788, forward strand.
ATATATATATATATATATATATATATATATATATATATATATATATATATATATATATATATATATATATATATATATATATATATATATATATATATTATATATATATATATATATATATATATATATATATATATATATATATATATATATATATATATATATATATATATATATATATATATATATATATATATATATATATATATATATATATATATATATATATTATATAAATGGACACCTTCTTAAAGTACAATGACTAGAGATACAGATAGCTATTTTTTTTATTTGCTAGCTGTGTCTTTTGTCCTTTTACTTTGAGAAGGTGGCCAATTAAGGTCACGAAATTAATCAGTATTTTTTATATACTTTAATTGTTTTCTTTAATGAGCCTTTCTTACCATTTTTGACTATATGTTAACAGTTTAGCTTTATTAACAACCACACACACACACACACACACACACACACACACACACACACACACACAAATGTAAGGGTAGCCTTCAGGCACATGGACAAGGAAATGTTCAGAAATATTTATGTAACCTATGTGAGGCCAAAACTCGAATATGCAGCCCCCTTTTGGAATCCGCACTTGAAAAAGCACATAGCTAAGCTTGAAAAAGTTCAAAGACATGCCACGAAACTGGTGCCAGAAATACGCAATCTCGGTTATGATGAGAGGGTGAGGGAATTAGACTTGCCATCACTCGAAGCTAGAAGAGTAAGGGGGGATATGGTGACAGTCTTTAAATTCCTTCATGGTTATGATAGAGTGGATAGGGATCGATATTTCGATATGGCTGGCTCTAGAACTAGAGGTCATAGTTTGAAGCTTCGTAAGAAAACTTGTTTGCAGGATGTAAGGAAATACTTTTTCAGTGTAAGAGTAGTTGATAATTGGAATTCGCTAAGCGAGGAGGTAGTTAATGCTATCTCAATCCATAGTTTTAAGGACAGGTATGATAAGTATCACTAAGTCTAAAAATGGAACCGATCAGGAGACGGGAAGATACGAGCTTTGGCCTCTTTCCCGTAAACACAATTAGGTAATCACATTCTGTGTGAAGCTCAATTTAAAGTTTTTCTCTTTTCTTTTTTTTTCCTCTTTCTCGTCTTCTTTCTATATTCTGTGAGAGGGAGAACATAAAAATGAGGCCATCTCTGTCCCAAACCTCTCCCACCCATGGGTCGGGAGAAGGGGTTGTCATCAGGGGACTTAAACAGAGAATCAAGAAGTTAGAGGAAATGGTTATAAGCCTTGATGATAAAATTCGGAATATGGATGGAGAAATGAAAGAGAATGAAACACTCAGAGAACAAATAAGATCTTTGGAGGAAGCAAATAAAGCACAAGGGCAGGAGAGAAAGGAACTAGAAAAAAGAATAAAGAAGCTGGAAGGGGAAAAGAGTCAACTAGAATCTAGAATTTCTAAACAAGAAGATAAAAACAAACAGCTGAATGACAACCTAAAGGAATTAGATGTTAGTTCACTGCTCTCTTCTGAGAGAGACGAGATTGCTGCTTGGAATGTCCAGATTAAGGAAAACATTGAACAGTTCAGAAAAGAGTTCCAGGAGCTGAATATGGAAAATGATGCCATGAAAACGTCCTTTGCTGATGCACTAAAGGGGAATGTGGCAGTAAAAGAGGCTGTAAAGGTGGTGGCACTGGAAAACATACAAACAGTTGACTATAAAGAGACAGTAATCGAAAAAATGAAAGACGTTGTGATGGAAAGGGCAAACCCACTCATCAGACAGGCACTTGATAAGGAGAAGACAGTGGTAATCTCAGGCATAAGTGAATCCCAGGAGCCAACATGGCAGGGGAGACTTGAAGAAAATAAAGCTAGGGTAAGAAAGCTTGGAGTAGTATGTGGTCCTGAGGATATTGTAAACATACACCAACTAGGTAAATATTCGAGGGAAGGAAAGCCGAGACCAACAAAAGTAACCTTTGAGAGAGGGGAAACATGTAGGGAAATATTGTTGAGAAAAAAAAGTCTAAAAGACCTTCAAGAATGCAAAGAAGTGTTCATTAGACGATACAGAACACAGGAAGAGATGGGAAAGATCAAAAAGTTGTTGCAAGAGGCAAGAAGGTTAAATGATGAAAGAAATGAAGAAGAGAAGAAAAATTATCGTTACAGAATACTTCCAGACAAAGGGGAGATAAAGAAGATAATGACAGAAGATCAGGGGATGGGGCCTCATTAAGATTGTTATACACAAATGCTGATGGATTAGCTGGTAAGGCAGTAGAATTAAAAGATAGGATTCACAACAGTAAGGCAGATATAGTAGCAATTACAGAGACTAAGTTGAGTGAGGACATAAACAGTGTCACAGTTTTTCCTAAGGGCTTCAGAATACTAAGGGTTGAAAGATCTGAGAGGACTGGTGGAGGGATAGCACTGCTCATAAGTGAGAGGATTCAAGTTGAAGAAATAAACTTGGCTATAGAAAGTGAGTTCAGGGAATTTCTTGTTGCTCGCATAAATACTGGGTCAGAGAGCATTATAATAACTGTTGTATACAACCCACCAAGGAACCAAAATAGGCTTGAAATTTATGAGGAAAGCCATATAGGTACTATTGAAGTCATAAACTCAGTTGTTAACATGGCACGGGAGAAAAAATGTAGGATTTTGATTATGGGAGACTTTAATCATAAAGAGATAGATTGGATAAATCTTGACCCACACAGTGGTGAGGACTCATTCGGGGCAAGATTCCTAGATTGCGTACAAGGGAATTTCCTACACCAACATGTAATGGAACCAAGAGCCAGGGGTGGGGATGAGCCATCACTACTTGATCTAGTGTTCACAGATAATGTGTTGGATACTGAAAATATTGAGTATGAACCACCAATTGGAAAGAGTGACCACTGTGTGTTGTTGATGGAGTATATCATTGAAGATATTCTTCCTGAGAGTAGAGGCACTGAGGACATGAGGAGGAACTATCCGAAAGGAGATTACATCAAAATGAATGAGCTTTTTGCAGTTATTGACTGGAGAACCTTATTTTACAACAAATCTGTACAAGAAATTTATGACATCTTTTGTGAGAAATATGGGAAGATAGTAGATTGCTGCATACCTGTCACCAAAGTAGGTGTAATTCATGCCAGAGAGAAATGGTTCGATAATGGGTGTAAAAGAGCTAAGGAGTGGAGAGACAAATGCTGGAAAAGGTATAGGAGGAGAAAAAACATAAATGCCTGGCAAACCTACAAAAGAGCAAGAAATGACTACCTAAGTAAAAGGAGAGAGGCAGAGAGAGATTATGAGAGGGACAACACCAGGAAGGCTAAAGAAAATCCCAAGCTTTTCCACAGCTTTATCAGAGGAAAACTGAAGGTAAAAGAACAGGTTTTAAGGCTAAAGAGAGCGGATGGAAGCATCACTGAGACGGACGAAGAGATCTGCAAAGAATTGAACAAGGAGTTTCAGTCAGTATTTACAGTAGAAAATACCCCACCCCCTCAGATTGCAGTGATAGAAGCTCAAGGGCCGGTATTAGAGAACATCAACGTTACAGCCACAGAGGTATGCAAAGCGCTGATGGATTTAGATGTTCATAAAGCTACAGGTCCTGATGACATATCCCCTCATGTGCTTAAAAAATGCGCAAACACAATATCAGTGGCACTAAGTATCATATTTTAAGGAGTCACTGGAGTCGGGGGAGATTCCAAGATGCTGGAAACAAGCAAATGTGATACCTATCTTCAAAAAGGGAAGGAGGGATACGGCTCTGAACTATAGACCAGTTTCCTTGACCAGCATAGTTTGCAAAGTTATGGAGAAACTACTAAGAAAACATATCTCTCTTCACTTGGAATCCTTCAACTTTTTGTCAGTGAGGCAACATGGCTTCAGAGAAGGTAGATCAACAGTAACAAACTTATTAGAATTTTATGATGAGGTAAGCCAAATCTTACAGGAAAGAGAGGGCTGGGCAGATTGCATATTCCTAGACTTCCAGAAAGCGTTTGACACTGTTCCACATGGGAGACTTATTAGGAAGCTGCACTCAATGGCTAGAAGAGGTGGAAATGTTTTGGAATGGATAAAAACTATCTTAGAATTAAGGGAACAGAGGGTTAGAGTAAGACAGTGTCTGAATGGAGAAGAGTTAGTAGTGGAGTTACACAGGGTTCAGTTTTAGGGCCACTTTTGTTCCTTGTATATGTAAATGACCTACCAGAGTCTGTAAATTCATTCATGAATATGTTTGCAGATGATGCAAAGATTGTGAAGAAAGTAAAAAACGAGAACAATGGTAGAGAACTTCAGGAGGATCTAAATAATCTGCATGAGTGGTCAGAAAAGTGGCTAATGAAATTCAATACCTCAAAATGTAAGGTAATGAGAATGGGTACAAGTGCAAGAAGGCCCAAGCTTGACTACTCGGTGGCTGGAGTACAACTTCAAGAGACAGAAAATGAGGGAGATCTAGGAGTAAACATACTGGCAGATTTGTCTCCAGAAATACATATAAATGGCGTAGTAAGGGCAGCATATGCATTCTTATCAAATGTAAGGGTAGCCTTCAGGCACATGGACAAGGAAATGTTCAGAAATATTTATGTAACCTATGTGAGGCCAAAACTGGAATATGCAGCCCCCTTTTGGAATCCGCACTTGAAAAAGCACATAGCTAAGCTAGAAAAAGTTCAAAGACATGCCACGAAACTGGTGCTAGAAATACGCAATCTCAGTTATGATGAGAGGCTGAGGGAATTAGACTTGCCATCACTCGAAGCTAGAAGAGTAAGGGGGGATATGGTGACAGTCTTTAAATTCCTTCATGGTTATGATAGAGTGGAGAGGGATCGATATTTCGATATGGCTGGCTCTAGAACTAGAGGTCATAGTTTGAAGCTTCGTAAGAAAACTTCTTTGCAGGATGTAAGGAAATACTTTTTCAGTGTAAGAGTAGTTGATAATTGGAATTCGCTAAGCGAGGAGGTAGTTAATGCTATCTCAATCCATAGTTTTAAGGACAGGTATGACAAGTATCACTAAGTCTAAAATGGAACCGATCAGGTGACGGGAAGATACGAGCTTTGGGCTCTTTCCCGTAAACACAATTAGGTAATCACAATTAGGTAATCACACAGTCTTTAAATTCCTTCATGGTTATGATAGTGTTTAGGGATCGATATTTTGATATGGCTGGCTCTAGAACTAGAGGTGATAGTTTGGAGCTTAGTAAGAAAACTTCTTCGCAGGATGTAAGGAAATACTTTTTCAATGTAAGAGTAGTTGATAATTGGAATTCGCTAAGCGAGGAGGTAGTTAATGCTATTTCAATCCATAGTTTTAAGGACAGGTATGATAAGTATCACTAAGTCTAAAATGGAACCGATGAGGAGACGGGAAGATACGAGCTTTGGGCTCTTTCCCGTAAACACAATTAGGTAATCACAATTAGGTAATCACACACACACACACACACACACACACACACACACACACACACACACACACATATATATATATATATATATATATATATATATATATATATATATATATATATATTTGTAGATATATATATATATATATATATATATATATATATATATATATATATATATATATATATATATATATATATATATATATATATATATATATATATATATATATATATATATATATATATATATATATATATATATATATATATATATATATATATATATATATATATATATATATATATATATATATATATATATATATATATATATTATATATATATATATAATATATATATATATATATATATATATATATATATATATATATATATATATATATATATATATATATATATATATATATATATATATATATATATATATATATATATATATATATATATATATATATATACATATATATATATATATATATATATATATATATATATATATATATATATATATATATATATATATATATATATATATATATATATGTATATATATATATATATATATATATATATATATATATATATATATATATATATATATATATATATATATATATATATATATATATATATATATATTTATATATATATATATATATATTTATATATATATATATATATATATATATATATATATATATATATATATATATATATATATATATATATATATATATATATATATATATATATATATATATATATATATATATATATATATATATATATATATATATATATATATATATATATATATATATATATATATATATATATATAAATGTATGCATGTATGTGATTATCTAATTGTGATTACCTAATTGTGTTTACGGAAAAGAGCCCAAAGCTCGTATCTTCCCGTCTCCTGATCGCTTCCAATTTATACTTAGTGATACTTATCATACCTGTCCTTAAAACTATGGATTGAGATAGCATTAACTACCTCCTCGCTTAGCGAATTCCAATTATCAACTACTCTTACACTGAAAAAGTATTTCCTTACATCCTGCGAAGATGTTTTCTTACGAAGCTTCAAACTATGACCTCTAGTTCTAGAGCCAGCCATATCAAAATATCGATCCCTATCCACTCTATCATAACCATGAAGGAATTTAAAGACTGTCACCATATCCCCCCTCACTCTTCTAGCTTCGAGTGATGGTAAGTCTAATTCCCTCAGCCTCTCATCATAACTGAGATTGCGTATTTCTGGCACCAGTTTCGTGGCATGTCTTTGAACTTTTTCAAGCTTAGCTATGTGTTTTTTCAAGTGCGGATTCCAAAAGGGGGCTGCATATTCCAGTTTTGGCCTCACATAGGTTACATAAATATTTCTGAACATTTCCTTGTCCATGTGCCTGAAGGCTACCCTTACATTTGATAAGAATGCATATGCTGCCCTTACTATGCCATTTATATGTATTTCTGGAGACAAATCTGCCAGTATGTTTACTCCTAGATCTCTCTCATTTTCTGTCTTTTGAAGTTGTACTCCAGCCACCGAGTAGTCAAGCTTGGGCCTTCTTGCACTTGTACCCATTCTCATTACCTTACATTTTGAAGTATTGAATTTCATTAGCCACTTTTCTGACCACTCATGCAGATTATTTAGATCCTCCTGAAGTTCTCTACCATTGTTCTCGTTTTTTACTTTCTTCACAATCTTTGCATCATCTGCAGACATATTCAT